>VZTV01094492.1:18420-42001 GCA_013400875.1 Anhinga rufa
GGTGGGGGGTGGGGAAATAGGGGGGGCGTGATTTCTTGTTTAGATGATAGCGTATGTACCGAACCTGCAGCTCAGGCTGTTGATTGCTACCTGGATGCGCAAACTTTATAGTGCATTCTGGCTTGAGATTTTTATAGTTCCAGCTGTTGGCAGTGTTTTGCCATATGTGGCCTAAATTTAATCCATTCCTAGATGACTGCTTACGCTCGCGTGTGTGTGTCTGTCAGGAGTACTTTTCTAGCGATCTGATTTCATTGCATTGCGACGACTGTTAGAAATGTCATGAAATGTTGTAGAATGCTCTTGCCCGATGTTGCAGTGAAGCTACTCTGTAATTTTTTTTGTCCTATTCCCTGCAAACCAGTAGTCCCTACCAAGCGTTGGATTTTGAAGCAGCCAAAGATAAGAGCAAGATATGAAGTAACAGTGTTATTTGTTATCACTCCAATCATAACAACAAAAGCTATTGAGCAACAAGTTTGTATTTCTGTGGTTTAATAACTTTTTTAATACTCTTTGATAAGTAATGGTCAACCTGTAGTGAGGATACTGTAAAAAGAGCAAGGGTAGGCGTCTGTAACTAGGCACTATTCCATCACAAAAGGTTAAATCAATTGCAGTGGACATACGTGTTTTAAGAGCAAGGCAAACTAAGATAAAAGCTTAGATACTGAAATAAAAAGACTAATAATGGTGATTAATAATTATTTCTCATAACTAATAGCAGTGATGATAAATTAATGGTAGTGTGTGTTCATTAGCTCTCTGAGGATCTGAGGAGACTGAATCACACAGTATATTTGAGTTAGGTCAGCATGTGGCTAGAAATACTTTCTGAACAGTCAGAAAAAGACATCCACATGGTGGCAGCATTGCCGTTGGGTAAAGTTCCCTGTTGTACCCTTATTTATCCCTGAAGAGAGCAAGGAAGAGCTTCAGACCTGTTTCTGCCTACAGAAACTCATTTAATTTAATTCTAGGATTATTATTTGGGACCAAAAGAAAAAAAAAAAGTACCACCGCTGTCTCGGGCTTCTAGCTGTGTAGAAGCAGGAGTTAAATCGTGCAGTGCTAATTGCCTTGCCTCCTAGATCTGCGTTACAGATGGTCTGTATTGTGTGAAGTTCTTCATTGGATGATGCCAGGTTATTTTCCTTCACTTGGTATTTTCAGTTGCTCTCACGATTGGAGTTGTTCTTGATGTTTACCTGCTTTCCATCTGTGTTCCCCTTCTGACCGCCTCATCTTGACTTGTTCTTTTTCAGAAAACAATATATATGTGATGTTAGCTTTCTGCCTTAATTCTGGTGTTTTCCTCTGATATGCCATTTCGGGATAACTGGCTGCTTTAATTGCACTTGCTTCTCTCTCCAGTTAGCTTTACTTTATCCCCACCATCTCCTACTCCTGCCCAGACCTGTGTTAAAGTGTCCTTCTTTATCTTATCTTTTCTCATGGGCTTGATGGGCACAGCCTTTCCCTGTTTCTCCATCTCCTTCCTACCTCCACACTTCACTCTTCTGATCTTGATAGGATTTTTTCTGGAGCCACTCATTCACATTCTGCTGTCCTTGACCGATGTAATTCTTTCCCATGTTGCAAAGCCATTTGGTGGCTTCCCTGCCCTTCAGAGTCTTTCTGAAGCTCCTCAGTTGGAACCTGTCTATCAGCAAGCAGAGTGGAGAACCATGTAGGATTCTCCTTCAGTGAAGTTTACCTCCACATCAGGTGCGCTTACATGGCAAGGGGACGGCTTTTTAGACACGAGTGATCTCTGCTGCTAGGTTGGAGCACGGGCGTGTGAGCTGTTGGCATTGCCTGGGACTTGTCACCTTACCACAAGGACAGGAATGCTGTAGACTTAACATGTAGAAAGCTTCATTCTGTGGGACATAATCCATTATATGATCGATTTAGAAGGAATTTTGAAGTCTGGCCTAATAATTATGATTACTTTTAATAATTATATTACTTTTTCAAATCCCTGTTGCCTGTGCCAAAGCTTCGTGCAGGACAGCACGAGCCATTTCCTCTATCCCCACCCACAGTAGCATACGTGTGATGTGTGAACTTTAACGGAGCTCTTGATAGGAAGATAGAAGACACTACCAATGCAACCTGCTCTGTATCTACAATTTTTTTATGGATTATAACTGCTCCATCTGCATAGCAGCCCTACAGGCGCTCGGAAAGAGGTGAATATTTTCAGAATTAGGAGTAGGTTTGCAGCAAGTCAGCAGCAACACCTGGATTATAGCACTCAGAAATGTGCCAGGCCGAACACTTAATTTTTTTTGCTGAGCTCCTGTTTTATTCTGTACTTTTTCTTTTAGCTGGCCTTGCTGACAGACACATCTGTGCATGCTCATTTTTGCCTTCACTGATGCAGGTCTGTTGTCCTCTGCCTCAGACGTTATGAGCCAGTTAAGTGAACCTGAGGGCCTGATGTGAAAATTGTTTGTGATTATGTAGTTTAATCCGTTTCTTACAACGTGTATTTGTAAAAGGGCAGTCTGAACTTTGACATTTCCTTACCCTCACATTTCCCCTTCCTTCCTTAATAGGCCTTTGCTGTGGTCCGGGTGTGGGTATAGTTTGATTCTGTTGGTTGCAAGTAGTTGCTCGACACAGATTAAAAACACAGCGCCCTGAGTAGTAACTAATCCCGTCCACACTGTGTGGGATCAGACGAGACTCCGCTGGATCCCTGTCCTCTTCCAGAAGGAGTATAACAGCTCTCGTTCCCCCACGACTGCACACTGGAAATAAATCCCAGCTCTGCTTTCTCATGCAAGCTCAAACAATTCTCAGTGTCCGTCTCCTGGAAATGTTCTTTTGGTGTTTCTGTTGCACACATGCCCCAAGCCAGAAAAGGGCTCGCAGATAAATATTTTTGTCGTGCATGCAAACAAATGCTTGCTTTGAAATTTCAGAAACGAAATAAGTGAAAACCTATTTTCATCAGGCAGCCGAGAGGCTCCTAGACAACCTGCCAAGTGCTGAGTTCCTACCATTTCTCTCAGAGGCAATAGAAGTGATCCAGAAGGGGCATGAATATTTTTAGAACAGAAAAAAACACACGTTGCTTACCCCCTTCCCCACCTCTCCTTTTTCATCAGTGAAACAGATATGTATATGCTAAAGTTGTCCAAAACAGTTTTACATCCAGCTGAGGGGAAAACGTGCACCAGATTTGTGGTGTGATAGGTAAGAATCTGGCAGAGTCGCACAAGTTTAAAGATGACCCTTTGGAGTGAAAGCAGTTGTCCAAACGTAACGACAGCTGCGGTTTAGAGTATTGCTTGTTTAATTAAGTTAGCTTTATAAAATACAGCAATTACTCTGGTGTACGTTCAGAATTTAAAAGCAACAATTATACTAATTGAGGCAATCTCAATAAAAGACTGCCCCCCAAATGAAAACCCACAATCACGGTATGGTGTAATCCTCCCAGCCTTCATCAAGAGCGTGAGGAAATTGATAGGTTTTGCTGTGTGTCTCGGAGGTAATCAAATCCCTGGGCTGCTCAACCAGGATGGGGAAGAATGAGTTCCTCAACCAGGGTCCGTCTCCAAGCACGTCTTGGCAGCAATCCTGCGTTGTTTAAAGCATGAGGACTGTTAGCTGAAGGTTAATTGCAGCTGCAGAGGACTGACATGAAAAACCAGACCCAGGGCTGGGCCGTCTGTAAGAGCAGAGCCGTGTCTGCGGCGTTCCTGGCACAGCATCATGCGGGTGGCCGGCTGGAGTGCAGGATGGGTCTGGGCAGTGAAGCCTCCGGTGAGCCGCTCCGTGCCCAAGCTTCCCCATCGCAAAGCACCGAGAGCATGTGGAAGGTGGTGGCAGTGGTGCCTGGGAAGGCAGTCTTTGGAAGGAAGCTTTGTAGCTGTTTTCATGGCTTTGGGGGGACGTTTTGGGGACGTAGTTGGGACAAGATCTGGCTGGCGGTCGTTGAAGATTCATATTCTCTCCTGTTGAGACACCATGGAGTGAAAGGGTGAATGAAGTGCAAACTAACAGACTAGTGAGGTTTATCTTTTGTTCAAAATGCAAAGGAAAAGCTGGCTCCAAGGAAATGGATGAAGAGTGCGGAAGGACGTGTATATGGCAGTGGGTGGTGTGGTGATATGAAGGTGAGGTTCTGTGCAGAAAGAGGCACGAAGGAAAACAGGGTCAAGGGCCAACTAGTTCATCAGGGTTAAGAAGCCAACTCCTGAGCTGGAAAGCCAGGGTTTAGCTGCCGGGAAGGACGCTAGGCGAGGGGCGGGGGAGCATAATATGGAGTAAGCAAGCTCAGTAGGCAATGCAAAGCCTCAAAGATAAGAGTGTCAGGACTTAAGAGCTCTTAGAAAGCAAGGAACTGCTCAAATTAGGAGTGCGGATGGCAGGCTGAGCATAGCCTGAGATACAAGTCGTGATGGGTCTGGAAACAGGAGTGAGGAATATGTTTTGTTCTCCAACTTTATTTTGGGGGGATGTAATTCATTTTCTTGGTGTCTTTGTGTTAGAGCCAAGGACAAAGCTTGTGGCACGTGAGCCGGGCAATGAGAAAGGTGCAAAAGCATCTCAAGCGTAATCCTTTCTAACCAGGCAATGCTTGCTGTGATGTTCGTGATATATATTTGTTTCAATAAGTAATAGCTTTTTCCTTGAATGTGTTTTACTTGCAACGTAGAACGAAGTTCTCCGTCTACTCGTAGTTTCCATTTGGTTATGGGTGTCACGTGGAGGGGAGGGTGGTGTTGATACCCTCCTACAGAGCACGGAGCTTGAAAGTGCTGGTAATGCCACCTACTTTAAACAGGAGCAGCCCTTCCCCATCCCGGGGAGCTGGAGCTGTTCGCATTCACGGAGGAGCTGGCGCGCTATTGCGACAGGCTGCCATTCTCCTGGTGTATTCACGTAATGCCAAGAAACACAAAATGCTATTTCTGTACATCCCCTAAATGTAGCAGCTGAAAATGGGTCAGTACGTCTTGTTCAAAGGAAAAGAGTTGGCATATGGGTTAGAGGGAAACTGTAAAAGCCTGGAAGGGGGGACTGGGGCAGGCTTACCATGAACAAAAAAGGAAGACAGGATAAAAGTTCAAGGGGGATTTACCAGATATTTCCATCCCTTCTGGGTCTAGCATTTTTGTGATTATTGCCTCTTTAATGGGATGCTGTATTTTTGCCTCATCATTAACCTCAGGAAACCTAGATGGTGGAGCAGAGCACGGAGAAAATAAAAGAGGAACTGGAGAGCAGAAAAGCCAAAATTAGGAGAGGCAGAGTGCACAAGAGCTCCTGCCGTGCTTTGATTTCTGCTGCCTTGTACCTCAAACAGTTTTACAAAGTGATTTCCTGTCCGCTTTGCAACACGTGATAGAAGCTTATGCTGAAGTTTTGAGACCAAAATGTCCTTTGAGTTTGTTCTGTGTACCGTGCTTCAGAGAAGGAGGTCCTGGAGCCCTCGTGCTTCCGGCGTGCTGCACCTGGGATGCTCTGGCTGGGCCAGGCTGCAGCCTGAGCTGGCAGCACGGTACGAAAGCAGGCACTGCTTGGATGGAAGTGCCGATGCCTTTGAAGCATCTTGTCTCTAGCTCTCTCCCACAAAGGAAGCGGCACATGGCAGTGCTTTCTGAGTGGCAGCAGCGCTCCGGAGCGAATGGTACAGTTTGACCTCTTCAGAACAAAACTTGTTCTGAAAAGTCCATTTGAAAGTCTCTTCCTTTTAGGAGTGTGATTTCTTTTTTCCCCCCCCTTCTTTTCCTTTAAGCGATCCTTTTTTGTTTTGTTTGTTTGTTCTCATTAGAAACTCTGCTTCTCCGGCAACATGGAAGTCTTAAAAAGGCAACTGGCTTCGGCAAAGCCAGGGTGAAGGCTGAGCAGGAGGTGCATGCGTTCCTGCATGGGGTGCGCAGTGGGATGTTTGTTGCTGAGCTCACGTCTTGGGTGACCCTGGGACCTCTACAAGAGGCTTTCAGAACTTTCCAATATTTTGCTGTTAACTATTTATATTTTAGTATTGCTATTGCAGAGAGAAATAGTCCTGTCGTTCCTTCTGTAGGAAACAACCCCCCAAAATGACAATTCTTTTTAAAGTGGTTTAGCCCAAATCATGACAAAAAATTGTGAAATAATTCTAAGCCATATAAAATACTACTTGTTTTGTTTTGTTTTGGAGGGGAGTGCACACATGTTTCTGAAGCAAAGTAATCCTTATTTCTGAATAACTCCTTCCCCTCTTTCATGGCCACCTCTTTACATATCCCCAACCTCAGCACTTTCTTGACTCGCTGCATATTTCCCCTGCCAACATTATGGAGGCAGTCACAAGCTCCCAGTTAAAAAGGTGTTTTTTCCACTGCTGGGAGTTGGTTGCCTTCTCTGGTATATATATATCCCCACGGTGCTGTCTGCCTGCTGGGGAGCATTCGCTCCTGTGAAAGAGGCCATGGCACGGTCCTTGTATGCCCATAATTTACCATCTCCAAGTAGCACTTTGTACTTACAAACATATTTTCCGTCGCAAATGGGTGATGGCAACAAAAGATAAGCCTGACAGGTATGCTGGACCCCTATGACAAAAAAAGGGGAAAAGATCCCCAATTTGTAAAATGCGAAGTTGGGACCTGCTGAAATAAGTGGAAGCTTTGCCGTGATCTTCAGTGAAGCCAGGGTTCTGACTTCGGCGTGCACCTGTCCTTCTGGGTTTCAGCTGGCAACAAAAGTAGGGGTGAGCGTATTTAGTACAGTACTTCAGGCTCAACGTGTATCATCATGTAAGAAAACAATTTCCAACCATATAATCTCATGAGATTTCTGAGATGAATTTTAGGACAGTAAGTTTGTAACTGACTCTTAATTACTCGAAGGTTCAGTTTGGAAAGCAGTGGGTTTTGAGAATTTTTTAGGTTAGCTTAACAGTCGTGGAGGGGATGTGTCAGAGGTGGTTTGGGGGGATGCATTTTCAACAGTGAATCACTTTATAATGGCTTATAACTGAAATCTTGAATATTCAGTAGTCAAGCAATACCTGTGTAATTTAGCAAATGCTCAGCAGTAATAGTTTTAAAACACAAAAAGATCTAAAGGTGATTTTATATGTCAAGCTAATATTTTGAATAAGAGATTAATCCAAAATCTGTCGTACGATGCATTTTTTTCATATAAGAACCCATTTTAGTTTTTTGCTCACTGTCTTTATGATTTGCTAAGGAAAAAGAAAAATTCTTTAATGAGAGTTAAGCCGTTAATCAGGAATTTCATCAGTCCTTTTCTTTCCTCTTTTAGTGCATTCGTGGAAGAAAAGCAACTCTAGAAGAGCTGCAGACAGTTCACTCGGAAGCCCATACGCTGCTGTACGGCACAAACCCTCTGAACAGACAGAAACTGGACAGCAAGAAACTTCTAGGTACTGTTCCCTCAGGGAGTGTGTGTGTGTGTGTGTGGGGTCCCTTTCCTGACCTTCAGCACTCCCACTACTGTCCTCAGGCCTGACCCTGGCAAACACTTAGCGGTACCAGTGTGAAAGGTGGGCCTTGGGGCTCCCTCCGTCCTCAGCTGTAGGCAGTTCCCAAGAGGATTCTTCCCACCTCTGTTCAATATCCACTTGAGAGAGGTACAAGATACATCTCCCTTTCTTCAGGTAGATCCCTAAACCCTAGATAGCTGTAACTTCCTTTCTTTGATGTCTTCAAAACCTAAGAGGACCCTCTCTGAGGAGGAAGGATAATTCAGAGTCTATTTTATCCTTGGATGCTCTTCTCTGCTTGTTAGAAAGTTGTCCATCGCTAGGTAGGAACTGGAACACCCTGCGAAGGACCTGGATCTGCAGCACCAACCAGCTGCATATACATCATCAAATAGCTGTCAGTTTTGTATGGATAATCCCCAAGAAAGATGCAGGGGCCTCTTAAATAGTCTTAAAATTGTTTAATTTGGAGTAAGATTGTTTATCCCTTTCACTGGAGACCGGATCTTCCTGAAATAAAGCTGCATCTGCCATAAAATATAGACGTTTTCCCTGCAAAAAACCTAGGGAGTGGTTGTTAACCACCCCCCACACACACACACACATAACAACCGAACCACACTGATTTTAGCACCTTACCTCCCTGGAGAAACAACCATCTCCATTTACTTTGTGCCTTTTTTGCAGCAGTAGGTGATAGGCTGGAGGGGCACTCTGGGAAGTTCTCACGTGGGGATCAGCACAAAGACAGTTCTGGAACCTAGAAGTTGAGAAAGTTTATTTTGGGATTAGCTTGACTTTGGATGATATAAAAAGAGGATTAACTTGATAGCCTGCATGATGTAGTAGTCGCAGCAAAAGAGCTGGAAAGATTTTGCAACATATTCAGTATGTACATTAGATCCCCAAAGAGGAAAGCTATTAGCCAGTTGTTTAAACATGCAATTAGCACTGTATTTATAGCTAACTTACCAACTCTTTAAAACCCAGAGAAACGAAAAGTAGACACCTCTGGGTGAATGATAGCGCAATTAGTATGTACAGTTTAAAGAATTTATGATGTCATATCCTTGGAAGTGTAAAACTCTCGCCTTGTGTAAGGTGTATCCACCAGTCCAAAGAAACAGCATGTAAATCTTCCCCGTAGGTCTGAGAAGGCTCCTTGTTTGCAGTTGCACACCTTCACGCTGACTGATTTCTCTGCAAACTCTTGACCCATAGTGCTGAAAGTGTGTGAGGACGTGTCCTGATGGTGTGCTGTGGTGGGATCCGGGCTGTCCTTCGGCATCTGACCCATCGGCTTCACCAGCCTGGAGCAGGCGGGGCTAGCACCCTGCCTCTGGCAGTGGTCACCATCTGCATGGGGTGCTGAGCAGACAGTGGGTCACCCTAACCCCTCTCCATTAGGAGATACCCCTTGCAAGATACGTTTTTAGGGTGGACTGTGATACTGTGTGTTGCCTGCTCATTCAAGTGTCAGATCCTTTTGAGACACTTTTCTGTTCCCTCTTTGACTCTTGGCACAATCTATATCAAGAGTTCCACGGATACATTTGGAGATACAAGCAGTTTCTTTGGTTAGTATTGGATTTGGGGATACCCAGGTTCTGCTGAACCGTTCCTGATGTTCTGTCTAGAGAACCTGAGGGAGGAGAAACTCCTGCTCTGCCTGTGAGTTCTTCTGTAGTTTTGCTGTGTCTCCCCATGTCTTTTCTGTAGAGATGAAGTTTATTCCTCTAGTGAAGAGAAACAATTCTAATATCTGAGGGTATTTCGGTACAGAAGGTTACCTATTTGGGTGTAATTTGCAAAGACGACCAAGTTGTCAAGGAGCAATATTCACGACAAACCTGATGGTGGATGTTAGACTGGAGCTTGGTTGGGGCTACACCTGGGGCTCTAGTCATCCCCCAAAACACTACCAAGCATCTGGTTTTTAATTTTCTGAGGCTAGAGCCATAGATGGGAGGTCAGGTCCCCAGGATCTCCAGTGGGAAGGGCTTTCCAGTAGCTCTTAGCTGAGCTTAGGCTATGTTTCCTAAACCCAGTTGGCACCTTTTTAACTTCGAGCTACTAGCAGTGGAACTCTCTGCTAGCTTGCATGACCACCTTTGCCCAGACAGCAGTGGAGTGCCTCTTCCCACTGCTCAGCTGTCCTCCCATTGCATGTGGAGCTGTGCCTGGGCCACCGCTGGCACTGACACTTGTGGCAAGCACCAAGCTTGGAGGAAGAGCAAACAGCTTCACCATTTAACATGGCTGCCAGTCATCCTACCAGGCAGGAGAAAATAAGCTGATGACTTGACAGCTGCGAGTCCAGAGGGACAGCACGGTGAGCCAAAATGACAAGAGGAGTGAGCCTAGCTGGGATGTCTGCATAGCACCCAGGGAGAAGTTCTCCTTTGGTAGCAGGGCAGGAAGGGAAATGTTTGCCCTAAAACCAGTTTAACTTGATGGCTTCCACAGTGCTGGACCTGAGCAAGGGCTACAGGCACTGGTGTGTTGGGAAAACCCCCCTGAAAAAGCTGGGTGTGTGCATTGGTGTATAGAGGTGAGCAAGCCTGTACGGAGCCCCTTTTTCAGCCATCCTCTCCTGTTGAGACTTAAAAAGGCATTTAAATCTACAAAACAGCTTTATGGGGTTCTTTTAAATACGTTAAAGGGTAAACGTCTGGCAGGCTTGAAGTCTGAGACCAAAGCTTCATGTGAGGCTCACATATGCAAATGTGAATTTGTTAGACATAAGTGTTTTGACATGTGTACGGCTGCAGTGGGGTGGCTGACTCTGTGTAAACTCTTTGCCTTTGATATGTCTATATGGAGGAAAAAGCATGAGAAACCTCAGCCTAAAAGGAAGAGCTGGTAAAGCTGGGGGATGAAAACACGAGATGTTTCTTTTTAAGCTTCTGCAAATGATAAGGGGGATGTCCCTTCATCTGGCAGTTCTTTAGGAGAAAGCGGGAAGGGGCTAAATAGTTCAGGTTTTACGGAATTGTAAGCAGGCATCGTTGTGGCTTTGCTGGTTACTTTTACTTCTGCAATTGTCCTGTAGCTTGTTACTTCTGAGTCTTACTCCTTTCTCAAAGGGTGCCCTTCTTTACACGCATAGGAGAAGCGACTTGCAACAGAAGCCCACCCCTGATGTTGAAATTACTTTCCCCAGAGGACCCTGAGCATCACAAAGATCTGCTTTGCTGGGTTTTATCAGGCAGGTTTGAAGGTGGTGGCCTTCAAGGCAGGTTGCACAACTCTACCCCTGGAAGCATTGCTAAAGCCCTTGAAAGTCTGAGGATGAAAAATATGAATCCTTTTCTCGTTTGACAGTGTAAGGCTTTGGAACCTGTTGAAGAAGTTTAAACTTAGGCAAATAAGGCTGTTTTTAATTTGCAGAGAGCAATCATAAATTGTTGTCAAGAAGATAAATATCAAAATAATGGGTGGATTAGCAGTGAAAGATGTGACAGGAGGTCTGAGGCAGGATGATCTAAGAACTTTCATGTGGATCTAATCAAAGAGTGAATCTGGCTGTGCACTCAGATTAATAATACAGATGCATTAACTCCGCTTTCAATCACAGGGCTAACGTATGTGTCTACAATGCGTTAGACACCAGCGTGGTCCTCAGCAATGTCTGTCTGCCGTCATGGCTAGTTCACGCTCTACAAAGCTGGTAGTTAGCATTTAAAGGAATTTATTCTTTCAGTATAGACGTGACCAGAACAAAAACTTGGTTTGGTGGGGGAAAAAGAATTCAACCCAGTTTATTTCACCGTTAGCTTTCATTAACTTTAAATAGGTCTCAGGCAAATGAATCTTGGGTAACATACTCCAGATCTTTTGCAGTGCCTGAATGCACAGACTTCCTTCTCCCTGTTTGCCTGTGGTGCGCAGACACGTGTATAAGTCATGCACATAGGGTGGTGATGGATATGAGGCAGTGTGTTCTTTTTCCAGTATATGGTTTATAAACCTGCAGAATTTTGAATGGAGGATAATTTGCTCAGATGCAAGCCCAGAAAGTGATGTTACAATTCTTACAGTTGCGAAATTAGCCCTACAGATGGTTTTCTCTAGTTTTCTCAAATTCTTAATGTTGGGTTTGCTCTTCAAGTCAAGTCAAAACACATGTTCTGTTTGCTCACCGCTGGTTTATTTTTTGTCTTTTGTGAAGCTCATGCGTTCCAAAGTCTCCTAGTAACTGAGCAGATGACTGATAATTGGGGTGCTTTTATGATTTCCTATCCTACTTCAGTTGAAAGGGGTTAAAACGTTCATCTGAGAAGACACGCTGAGCAGTTGTTGGTAACGTCTCAATCATTTATAGTCAGCATGACTGCTTGAAACGTAGGACAGCACACAAACCTTGCATTAAAAAAAAAAAGTGATTTATAGAAGGCTTTTATATCGGAAAGGCTTTTGAACAAGACTAAGTGTATATATTGTGTATGTATGCGTTGTAATGTAACAGGGTTGGCTGTGTGTTTTCTGAAAATTGCAAGAAAACCCCAGTCTGTTACTGTGGTGAGTTTGCAGCATTGCCATAAAATTGGACCAAAATCTGGTGAACTTTGACTTTTTGACTTACTGAATACGTTTTTTTTTCCTACAGGTTCTCTAACTTCGATGTTTGTCAGGCTTCCTTGTGGTGGTGTCGGGGTGAGTACTCTCTTTAATGTGTAAATAATGTCCTGTTTGTTCTCCCAGTCCCATTGGTAACAAAAATTGTTGCTTTGCATTCCATCAAATGGGTAATTGCAACCAAATGTTACCCATAAACAGGGCCTGCCTGGGGTGCGGGGTTGCAGGGACAGCCTCACGTGCCTTTCTTCAAAAGCAGCGTGAAGATTTTTAAACTATTTTGGAACACCGAAGTGTGTGTGACATTCATAGCCACGTTTTGTCTCTGGCTTTTAGGAGAAGAAACCTCATTTCCCAGGCAGTGATGTTTAATGGCTTAAGAGGTTACTACATTTGAAAGCAACCCTTGAATCCAAAAATGCTTTCTACATAGAAAACAAGATGTGCTTTTCATGCTGCTCATGTTGCGTAGGTGTTTCATCTTCAGTATTTATACTTCAGAGCTGCCTGCCTCCTAGTGCAGGTGGAAAACATATTAATAAAATAGTGATATTGGAGGACGATATTTGGGAAGTTTCTGTAAATAGTAAGTTGCTGTATTTGTGTCTGGGCTACATTACTGTCCTCGAATGGAACGTCTCGCAGGTTACGCAGCGCAAGGGAATTGCAGTCTTCAGTATTGGGCATCTTTTGTTTCTCGAGCTCCGGGACAATCATGCGTGAATTCTGAAGGAGGTGACTAAAATACCCTTCCATCCGTCACGGAAAAGCTGAACATTAGCTTTCATCTGTCAAGGTTCCATATAATAAAAAGACTTTTTTTGTTGTTGTTTGTTCCCGTAAGGCTGAAAAAAAACCCCGAAATACCATTCAAATACCTTGTGTTGAATGTTTGCGTTGTTCTTTTCCTTTGAAGCCTGAAAACTTGAAAGTTTTCCTTTCAAGTCAGACTTTCTGCTCTAAAGTTTCTGTGGAGGGTGACAGTACAGAAAATCTCAGAGAACAGGAAGGGAAAAGAATGAGAAGAGACAATAAAAGGCATTGTGTTTGAAAATTCACAGTGGTAGTTCTTACACATAATTGTAGCTCGTGAGGTTGAGTTTAGAGGTCTGGATTCTGTTATGGAAATGAAACAAAATTGTTTTCTTCCTGAGTCTTTGCAAAATCGCTGCTTTGAAAATTATCCCGTCAAAAACAAAAAAAAAAAAAAAAAAGAATAATCGGCGTGGGTTCATACCGCCACCGCTGAGCACTTGTAGAGATATTTTATTTTGTATTGTAAATATGCTGCAGTCTCCTAATTCATGGCAAATTTTTGGCTACAGTTTAAAAGGTTTGGATTTACTCTGCCCTCCAGTCAGGCATGCCATTCAAAGCAAAAATTATCATTTGCAAATGAAGACTGAATGGTAACAAGTAGAGACAGTGCCTGAGCCTAGCGTGGTCCCAGAAGTCTTGCATTAAATCCTAAATCAAGGCAGGAAACGCCACAGTGCTGGTATTAGCGATACGCTCGTAATAAAGATAGCGTTTGCAGTTAACTTGCTGCTCGATTGTCTCTACACACCCTTAAATATTAAATAAAACATTTGCTGACTTTTGTACAGTGTTTTAGCAATCCCAACAGCTATTGTCATGTTTCCTAGCAAACGCTTTTTAAACCAGTAATCTACAAGTAATCAACTACATGATAGATTTTTCATAAAAAATGGATTTCTGTTGTTCTGCTTGGTTTTTCTTCCCCAGTTACCTTGGGATACTGTGCCGACTATTTGTGTACTTCTGCTGCTTTCGTGGCTGGGGCAGGAAAACACGGTCTTCGCTGCTTTTGGGATGCATTTCTAATAAGTATATACACCCCAGCCGTGTATTTGTAGGGAAAATGAGCCCACGGTACAGAACGATTGGCTATAGCGTATTAAGTACTTTGCACTTGTATGTGCTCTGGATGGGTTTAGGCGTTGATCATCTCCTTTGGGGCAAGAGAGATGTACAGTCATCTCACAAGGTCCTTTCAATACCACTTTCTGCTGTCTTTCGAAGTGTGAGATTTGTCAAGAAAGCTGGCTTAGCAGCATGATATGTTTATTGAAGAAATAGAGGGAAAACTGTAGTCTTTGTTAGCGTGCCAGTTCTGTGAGACAAGTTGCTCTTGATTTGATTTGCTATGGGAAACTGTTGGAAGAAGCCATATAGTGGGATTGTAGCTGGGGCCACAGAGCATGCCTTTCAGTAGCAGATGAAAACCAAATTATTCTCTGCACCAAAGAGGATGACAAGACGTTTTTGAGATGTGTGTAATATCTTTTTTTTTTTGAGGAAATCAGAAAAAAAATATTTTAAAAAGGGTAAAGATTTAAAAAGATTTTTAAAAAGGGTAAAACATCAGTTATGAAGAGTTTTCATACAAGAGGAGGGGTAATGTAAATCTGAGAAGCTTCAGCATATGAAGACTGCTGGGAGATTGAGTGCTTGTTATGGTATAATGAAATTATTTCAAATTGTTCTATCAAGAGAGCTTAAGGGGTGTTTTGCTGCTGTTCCTTGGCGGGCCGTTTTCAGGCTGCAAGGAGGCCATATAGCTTTTTTGAGTGATGGAGTTTTATTTAGACTCTCCCTTGTTCGAGATTGCCAGGTTGGCAGAACATTACTCATCACTGAGCAGTAATCAGTCTCTGTTTTATCTTTTTCTTAGAAGTTGAGAAGGTTGTGGAGAGGCAGCCCCTGCAGCTCTAAGAAGTTTGTGTGGGCTCCAGCCACTTCATATTGGTGAATGTTTTCCTGTTGCTGAAGGAACATCAGGTGCATGTGATGATCAGAGCACCTGTAGGGTATCATCTTGACTGCCACTGGTTTGTAGCCCAGGTTTGAAGGCGAAGGGATTTATTTCAGCAGAGGTTTTGTTTTCTCTTTGTCACTTAATGGTAAGTGTAGTCTAGGGGATGCTTCCTAGGTCTTTCCATTCAGCTCACCATGCCGCTAGGCAGCTTTCCAGTTGGCTAACTGCTTCATAAGGAGGATTTTCCCTGGAGAGCTTGATACTGCTCTGCCAGATGCTTTCCAGGGGGCAAATGTGATGCCATAAAGAAAAAGGAAAAGAAGTTTTTAAAAATGAGAATAAAGTGGGACCAGTCCTCTTTTGGACCTGTCACTTGCTAAAAGATAGGGGATAGTGATCAGAATTACAATCCCCAAGAAATCTGTTTATTCACTGAAGTGTTGCAGTGCAGGGGATGGGTCATAAGCAAGTGTCCTTTGCTGATGGTATTAAATTTATTTGGGGTCATCAAAGCAAAAGCTGCCTGCAAAGGCATACAGATGGTGTCATGATAATGAGAAACTGAATAGTAAAGTAGCACACGAAATTCAGTGTTGGATGCAAAATAATGCCGGGGGGCTGGTCTGCAGCAGGTAAAAGCTGAATGATTGCTGTTCCTTATAACTCAGGAGCTGTGGGTGTCAGATTAAATTATGGTTTGGAAAGCTTGAAACCAACTTCTTTCTTTGCAAACAATTAAATGCATTTCTCTTCCGTAGGGGATGTTATGTAAATTAAAAGACTAAATGGATCTGAAAGGTGATGTAGGTTTATGGGAGAGAAGTCCATGAAGAGCTGTTAAGCGCCAGGATGAAGAATGAAGTGTGGAGCTTGGGCAGCCGCAAGTTCTTCTTACCAGCAAACAAGATAAAGTTGAAGAGTGAAGGAGTAGGAAAAAGTTTAGAGCAAATCGCTTTATCACATAACACCTTTTGATCTCTCTCTTTGAAAACTAAGTCACAGTGTCTCAAAATCAATGAGAAAAGGGTAAATTTGTTCCCCAGTGCTTGGAAACTCTTGTCAGGTCTTTTTTTCCCCTTATTGGTTTGTTTTATATGAGGAAGCCTTCACATCGCTGTAGCTGACGCTAACAAACCTCCTCCCATCTGCAGATGTCTCATCGTAGCGGGAAAGGAAGAAAGCACAGAAGCACTCATATCAACAGATGTGATCTCTGATTTAAACAACAGTAATTTATTCCTGCTGATCTTTAGCAGCATCTGCAAGGGCAGTATGCGGTATTTTTACTTAGGACGTTACCTTCACTTCTCTGCAGCACACACTCTTTTCTTAATGTATGACTTACATGCACCAGACTATTACCTAATCTATGATAATTAGAAGAAGATTTTGGAGAAAGGAGTTTGAGCTTTGAAAAATCTGCAAAATAGTTCCAGCATACTTACATCCAAATTCTTCAAAACACTCAAAGACTTGATCTTATGATAGCTAATAACTTTGTTTTCTTTCATGTGTAGTATTTTATTTTTCTGTGCACATTCTAAAAATATCTGAAGATCTAGGGCTTTAAAAAATGTTCTCCATGGTTTTGATCTCTTCCAGAATATGGTATTCTATTTTTGGTTGTCAGGTCTTGATTAGAGTGTATAAAAACTCTTTACCTGTGCAAGCAAAGTACATTATTGCAGAGCAGAGACAACAAAAAGGACTTCTGTGGAATGTAAATGAGAAGAGACTAATTAGCAAGTCTTCGAAGAACAAAAATGTTAGCATGGTTATTTCATCAGTGCTTTAGAGCAGGAGGAGATGCGGTTAGGTAAAGACAACTCGCTGGCCGCACAGTGTGTGCTGCTGTCGCCTAAGCATGATGATGAGCAGTGGTGAGGGATGAGCAGAACTCCTTCGTTCCCTTTCACTTTACAGAGGCTGGAGCTGCTGTGCAACTTCTCTCTGTGCTTACAGGACAACCTGTCCCTGTGCTTAATTTCTTATCTCTTCAGCTAAAGAAAAGATTAGAATAATGAAACCTTTTATAAGACCCTCCTCATTTCATTTTTAAATAGCTGTACGTTAGTATACAGCATAGTGTACAGCATGAGTAGGAACCTTTTCGTGTATATTAATAAATACTTCAAGTTATAAGGAAGAAAAACTCTTTCAGGTCTCACCCTGAAACATCTTAGATATTTCTCGTAGAAGAGAGCCTGTGTCAAACTGTTGACCCTTCCTCTTCTGCATTCCCTCATCGTGTTCTGCTGCGAAGGTTGAGAGCCTGCAGCAGGTCCCAAGCGCTGAAGTCCCTCTCCCCACCTCGAAAGGAGCCCTCTCCTACGGGCTCACCTAGCAGAAATGGCAGCTTCTTTATTGGAATGAGCAAGGCATTAATATTATTCTCAAGAAGATGAGTGTGCTGACCAGGACAACCGCTCCTCATCCAACAGCGGCAGATGTGGAAGACTCAGTACCTCTGATGCAGTTGTATCCTCCAGCTTGGGAGAAAAAAGAGAAATATATACTGTTGGATCAACAAAAGGCAAGAAATATGCTTCCTCTCTCCGTAAAGTCCTTCCAGATGGTAAGGCTTGATGTGCTGTCCCAGCAACAACTCCTGTGATGGCAGCTACATCAAAGAGCTCATAGGCAGGGAAAGCCAAATAGCGTCTCCCCTGTAATGAACTTCAGAATTCAGGAATGACAGAGGGGTCAACAGCAGCCTGTACACCAAACAGCAGCAGCTTCAGAGCTGGAGAGCAGTCCAGCTCAGGGCCACATTAATAATATTTTCCACCATGACGGAGCCTACGCCACCCTGCTGCAGAGCACTGATGGCTTCAGTGGGACTGTTCAAACACTTACGGTCGCACAGATAATGAAGTGCTGCCTTGGAGTAGGGCCCAGTGGTCTCCAGACATCTGTTCCAGGGAAGGTGGCTGGGTGTTAAATCCTTATCTTGGAGATGTTTGCACATGGGATAGGGCAGTGGAGAGCTTGCGGGTGGCAGCAGACATCTCTGGATCCAGTCCTCCTCCTGCTGGGGAGCTGAGTAGGGGGGCATGGCAGTCCTTGAAATTGGATTCTAAATCACAGGTAGAATATTTTTTTCTAAGGACTTAATGTCTTTCTGCAGAAATAATATATCTTTGAAACCATTCTGTCTTGCCCTCCTCGTTCTTCTTGAAATGCTACCAACACGAGCCTAGTTTGTACAGGCATCAAAGGGCCTGCACATGGCAGTGCTTGGCTCAGACACTGGTGAATTCTACATGCTTTATGGGGAAGGCTGGCACAAATTGATGTCTGAGGAGATCTGAGGGTCCCTTAGGTAAAGCCATGCTCAGGACACGTGAATTTTGGGTTTTTGTATTTCCATTCCTCTGGTGCCTCACGGTGAATGAAGATGGCCCTCTGCGATTCCGCATCTGTGGATGCGGCCTGGTACTTGCTGTGGCCACGCAGAGAGGGAAGCTCTTAGCTACTGGTGTCCTGCAGCGTTTTCCTTCAAGACCAAGAAAGGTGGGTTAGATATACTCAAAGATAAGTTAGATATGCTCAGCCCAGACTGCACAGTGCCGCTGTACCTTAGTTGAACAGTGAGACCGAGGGCACTGAGGTGGTCAGCTCTTGGCAAAAGGCAAGTAGATGCTCTCTGTTTTATAAACCATGATTGTCTCCCTGTCATGGATGCTGGGGGGAGAGGATCCTAGGATGAAGACTGATGGATCCCTCGATGGAACATAGCAGTATCATCCTGACTGCAAAGCAAGTTGACCATCCCATCACGTTTTTACAGGACTGCTGAGGAGAAGCCCAAAGACACACTGGTCAGTAGGGAGGAGAAGCAGCTTAGTGACCTTTCACCTTACGTGGGGCTTTTGGAGGGACATGGTCAGATCAGTGCCATCTTCTGCACCTTTGCAGTACTGGGCCAGGACTCCTGGAGGTGTCGTGCATAACTCAGATCCCATCGTACTTCTGTTCTCATGTTACTGCCCAAAATTATGGGGTCCGGGGGAGCCCTTATACCACAAATACTCACTGTAGGGATTTTCCACTGATGCAGTGGCTTTCCCCAGAGTGTGAGACAGTGCAGCATTGGCAGCATTACCATGATGGCTTTTTGGTATTCTCCAAATGCTTTCTTGGTTTACTGTGACTTCAAAACCATCCTCCAGGCAGATGCTGCCAGAAGTCGTCCCTGAAAATAATGGGCCTGGGATGACTTCCGCTGGCTTTAGCACAGCCGTGAAGGAGGTGGATCAATCTTGTGTGGAGTGACTTGTATCTCCTCACAGCTCAGTGAGCAGACTGGATGCCAGACAAAACAAATAATCGCTCTCTTTCCTTCTTCTTTGCCACTGTTTCCATAAATACACTCAACATGGAGTAATATGTGAAAAATAGCTGGTGATCCTTCACATGGAGAAACATTACAATTACCCTGTGATGTTCCCAGGCAGCTGAGCTGTCTTGACATGGGACAGTCCCAGCAATCTGGCTTTTGCAAAGGCTGTGACTGGCAAGAAGCAAACAAGCTTGGCTTTCATCACTGCGTGCAAGACAGCCGGGGGTGCAGCAGAGGAGATCCAGAGCTTCGGCCTGGAAGCAGCCCCCCGGGAGCTGTCCTTCCCCCTCTGCTCTCCGCAGACTCGCGGCTGAATGGCAGTTAAAAAAAAGAACAGGCATTTCATCACATGTCCACAAACTAATCTTGTCTTTGTACAGTTTTGGGGATGTTTTGTTTAAATTAGGATGTGATCTCATATAATAACAGCACAGGGATGTCTGCAGAATGCCTTGCCTTGTCTTGCCTGTGGCCTATTTGCACATTTTCGGGGGAAAATATAGAGGATGCTGGTCCTGTCAGGCATTTAGCATTGAAGCAAACATCTTCAGTCAGCAATGAGATGTTGAAGGTCTGTTGTTAGCTTTGATGAGGCAGGGTTGATCTTATGGTTCCCCAGGGAAGCTTCTTTCAGCGTAATCTTACCCTGACAGTGCTGGGCAGGCGTTTTTTAAATGTCCATTATTAGACATCCTCCTTTGTTGTGGGGTGGTTGGGGTTTTTTCTTTGTTTGTTTGGGGTCTTTTGTTTTGGTTTGGTTTTTTGATATTTTTTTTTACATTTTACAGTCATTGAATGATTTTGTAAACCTTTTTATTTCATCTGGGGTCAGTTTCCTCCAGCAATTAAAAGAGAAATACTGATACCACAGTGTTGGTAGGAGACACCTGCAAGTTTACAGTGCTTGAGATGCTGAATTTGCTCCTCTGTTATGGCTCTGACCCTTTAGCATTGCAGAGCTGTTGAAAATGGTCACCTCTTGAGTGTTGTTTGGTTGGATAGATACGTGGTAGTGGTGATGTTACAGTCAGTGGTGGGGTCCCAGCCCTGGTACTGCCAAGATGAGTTCTGCAATTTAATGCATTTAAAATTAATGCATTTACATTTAATGCTTTTAATACATATGAATAGCTTAGTTATAAAATGTGGGTCTCTGTTTCCTGGCTGTCCTTGTTGCTCCTAAACGTGGTTCCTGTGTCTCTCTGTTAGGTCGACAGTGACACAATTTGGAATGAAGTTCACTCGTCCGGTGCCGCTCGCCTGGCTGTGGGCTGTGTCATTGAGCTCGTTTTCAAAGTAGCCACGGGAGAACTGAAGGTTGGTATGAAAATAACACTTGGCTTTGATATAAGTTCTGTAGAGGACTCAGCTCAGGGCTGTGTATGCAGGAGGTCCACTTAGCTTCATTTTAATGGCACCGTCTGGCTTTAGTCATATAAATCTTTGAGGATATCAGCAAGTGAACAACAGATTCCTGGTGAATGTTCTTACGCACCAATTAAAAGGAAGAAAGAAACCAGAGGAGCAAATAAAATCACTATTGCAGTGTTATCTGAGGATCTTGCTGTTGCCTTCAGCTGGGCCAGCCCGTTTGCTGTTTCAGTGACGTCATACAGAATATTTTCTTTTCCTCTGAATGGAAGAAAATGCTGTACCAACCAGTTTCCATAAAATTCGTGTGGACTTTTTTCCCTCTCAAAAATAAGGGAGAGCATCATCCACTGCTGTGGTCTTATGAGAAAACCATTGAGAACAGCTACGCAGTTCCAGAGCAAATGAATGCTTCTGGCTGCAACCTCTACATCCATTTTTGTGCAATAAACCTTCCTTTCTGCCTCACTTCTTTCTTATTTTTTGTGTGTAGAATGGATTTGCTGTTGTTCGGCCTCCAGGTCACCATGCAGAAGAGAGCACACCCATGTAAGTGTGTGTATGTGCTTTATCAACTTGCTTCAGTGTTTGTCTGTTGTGTGATCAGCAGCTGGAAGTTAGAAAGGTGGTGTGTTAGTTTAGTATTGCAGAATTTCATGCTTATTGATAAGCAAGAGAGTATTGTATTCAAAGCTCCCAGTAATTCACTGGAAGAGGGCAAGATCCTGCTTAGTGGTTTCAGGTGGGTATTTTTTAGCAAGAATCAGCATTACGGTCATGCTTTAAAAAAACACTGATGCTTTCATTCACTTTACTCATGTGAATTGTTTTAAATTAAATGCTGATGGCTCGTCCAATGTGAGGAAGGCAAGGGTACACAACTAATAGTAGTAATAGTAACCATAACTGTGTCCTGGGGTCACAACATTAAATTAGGGGAGTGTCAGAGTGGGAAGGCTTAGGAAAGCAAAAGCTGAAGGTGGGCATCTTGCATGTGTTTAATGTAGCAGGGGTTTTGCCATCAGACTGTTAGCAAATCAGGGTCCCATGCATAAATCACGTTGGCTTTGTGTATCTGGCTTAATGGGTGCTTCAGCACTCTTGGTGGGAGATAGAATCATTTAGGTTGGAAAAGACTTTAAGATCATCAAGTCCAATCATTAACCCAGCACTGCCAAGTCCACCACTAAACCATGTCCCTAAGCACCACCTCTACATGTCTTTAAATACCTTCAGGGGATGGTGACTCAACCACTTCCCTGGGCAGCCTGTTCCAATCCCCGACAACCCTTTTGGTGAAGTAATATTTCCTAAAATCCAATCTAAGCCTCCCCAGGTGTAACTTGAGGCCGTTTCCTCTCGTCCTGTCACTTGTTACTTGGGAGAAGAGACCGACCCCCCTCACCACAGCCTCCTCTCAGGCAGCTGCAGAGAGCGATGAGGGCTCCCCTCAGCTTCCTCTTCTCCAGGCTGAGCCCCCCCAGGTCCCTCAGCTGCCCCCCAGCACACTTGTGCTCCAGACCCTTCCCCAGCCCTGCTGCCCTTCTCTGGACACGCTCCAGCCCCTCCATGTCCTTCTTGTCCCGAGGGGCCCAAACCTGACCCCAGGATTCGCGGGGCAGCCTCACCAGTGCCGAGCACAGGGGCACCATCCCTGCCCTGCTCCTGCTGGCCACACCACCCCTGACACAAGCCAGGGTGCTGCTGGCCCCCTTGGCCACCTGGGCACGCTGCTGGCTCATGCTCAGCCGCTGTCAGCCAGCACCCCCAGGCCCTTCTCCGCCGGGCAGCTCCAGCCACTCTTCCCCAAGCCTGTGGCGGTGCCTGGGGTTGGTGTGACCCAAGGGCAGGACCCGGCACTTGGCCTTGTTAAACCTCATACAATTGGCCTCAGCCCATTGATCGAGCCTGTCCAGGTCCCTCTGCAGAGCCTTCCTACTCTCCAGCAGATCAGCATTCCTGCCCAGCTTGGTGTCATCTGCAAACTGACTGAGGGTGCACTCGATCCCCTCATCCAGATCATTGATAAAGGTATTAAACAGAACTGGCCCCAACACCGAGCCCTGGGGAACCCCGCTTGTGACCGGTCACTAACTGGGTTTAACTCCATTCACCACAACTCTTTGGGCCCAGCCATCAGCCAGTTTTTAACCCAGCGAAGAGTATGCCTGTCCACGCCAAGAGTAGCCAGCTTCTCCAGGAGAATGCTGTGGTGTCAGAGGCTTTACTAAAGTCTGGGTAAATAACATCTGCAGCCTTTCCCTCACCCACTAAGCCAGCCACCTTGTCATAGGAGGAGATGAGGTTAGTCAATGAGGTTAGTCAGTCAATAGCAGATGAGTGCTTGCGTTGAGTTCCCTTTGACCCAGCGTTTTGAGGCCTCTCTGTGCATCTGCTCCCTCCCAGCTGACGCACTGTAGTGCTCCTGCCCTGGGTTCTTTCCTTTCCCCCTTGCTGCATCCTATCCTCATCCGCTCCTGTCCCCTTCCCTCGCACGTACCACTGCAGGTCCCGTGGGCGGCTGGCACCGAGTAGCATCTCCCTGCAGCAGGTTTGGGCAAGTGTGAAATGTTTCCCATTTCCAGAGAGATCGCAAGACACCTGCTGCTGCGTGGCTCTTTTGTGTTTCTAATTGAGCACATGTGCATCTTCCAGGGAGAAAAGAAGAGCAAAGCAGAAGGAATTTGTTCCTACTGTGTTATATCTAGATGATAGATGCATTGGGACCAAGGAAAACCTAACATTAACACCTCTCCTTTTCCTCTTTTTTTCCTCCCTCTCATCACCTCCAGGGGTTTCTGCTATTTTAACTCTGTGGCAATCGCAGCCAAGCTGCTCCAGCAAAGACTGAACGTTAGCAAAATCCTTATAGTGGACTGGGTGAGTAAATGCTGGCTCTTACCTTTCAGGAGAACAGCTGGAAATTTTTCTGGATTTTTTCTTGCAAGGGCAACCCTGGCTTTGTAAGTCAGTGGAAAAAAATGTTGCCTGTGGTCTGCAAGCCAAAATTTGTTTTTTAAAGTTGTTTGAAGTTTTTTGTTGTTGTTTGGGTTTT
>VZTV01094498.1:4302-64383 GCA_013400875.1 Anhinga rufa
CCAGCCTGTCCAGGTCTCCCTGGATGACATCCCGTCCCTCAGGTGTGTCAGCCGCACCGCTCAGCTTGGTGTCACCTGCAAATGTGCTGAGGTGCACTCCATCCCACTGCCTATGTTGTTGAAGATATTCAATACTAGTCCCAATCATCTGACCAGACCAATGGTTAATGCAGAGAAAATCAGAGCATTAACCCAAAGTATCACACCATTGGCAAGCCACTGCCTCAGTTTCCCCTCCCAGCTTTTGCACATGAGCCATAGTGTTTGGAGGGGGAGATTTCTTTCTGCTAATGAGGATGATCCTTGAATATCACAAGCAAGCAGGAAGGAAAACGTAGGGACGTGAAAAAGTAAAAATAAACCGGTCTATAAATAACCCCCCTCTGGCAGCATCAGGCAGCACTGCATGGTAAAGCCCCTTCCCGGGACGGGCAGCTGCTTCCAGCGTGCCAGCAGGAAATGGAGATTTCTTTAACAGCTACAAGAAATTGCTCTTTTCTTGGTGGAAAAAAAAATATCCTCAAGCGGTCACCTCTGGGCACCCAGAAGAAAAGGGGCCTCTTCTGCACACAGCCAATTTGGCCCTGGGGTGCATGTGGGGAGGAGTGAGCAAGGAAATTTGGACATCCTGTATTTGTATCCGTAATTAGCCCCATCAGACAGCTGGGACTGATTTCCCCTGCTCCAGGCAAAGCCTGGTTTAAAGTTATTCCCACAAACCCATGGGGAGAACTTGAGTCCCTTCAGAAGAATCCTGTTTGAGGAGCGATGCTATCCCCTGCACGGGTCACCAGCCTCCCTCCTTCCCCAGTGCCACATCCTGGACCATTCCCAGTATCTTTGACCATTCCCAGTCCAGCTCACACTACATTGTCCTCTTCCCAAACTCATTCCCTACAATGCCCGAGCAGCAGCTCCCATCTGTGCCATGGCAGAAGAGTCTCTAGCGCTGTCGCATCCCTTAGGAAAGACCAAGAAGCAGGGCCAGATAAGGAAGCATGCATGGGATGGAGACCTCCACATGGCTAGAAGGCTTTTCCTCCACAGGAGATGATCAGAGATGTCCCAAGAACCCCCCAAAAAAGTTCAACCAAGGATAAAGCAGACAAGGACTGCAGGCACAAGGGCAAGGGAGCATCCCTGCGCCATCGCCCCAGGAAATGCAAGGGATGCTTTGCCCCGAGAGCCCCAAAGGTGCCTCCTGGGGAAGCACCAGCAGAACAGAGCCCCACAGAAAGCCTCAAAGGGGAATAAATTGTGTCTAGAAACGACCCCAGGGCTAAGGAATAAGCACTCATGCAGTTCTGGGCTTCCCAAAAATTCCCTGAGACCAAGCTCTGAGCCCCCTTCCAGCACCCCCCTCGATTTTCCTGCATTCCAGCCCACCAGCAGCACCAGACACAAGCCGATTCCACCCCAGAAATCCCAACAGGAGAAAACCAAAGAGATTTCCAGGTGCAATTGAAAAAACTATTGTGATGTTGATTCAGCCTTCGAAGAATACAGATAAAAGCGGGTTGCCGGTTGTAGGCAAAGAGCAGGCAATGCTCAGAGACTTGCGAGCACAGGTTATATTTAGGGCAATCCAATAAAGCTGTACTTTGACCTTAAAAAAAGGGACCAAGTGCAGCTGGGAAGTAAAGCAAGGCAAGCAGCACGCTTCACAGACCTCATATTAATGCATCAAGCTACTGCAGCGCACATATTTATTTTGTCAAACTGTCAAAAATGGCACCTTTATGGTTTTATATAAAGAGGCATTAGAATAGAAAACACTTTGTAGCTAAAAAAAAGAATATATTGCCCAGGTTTTGATATTGAATAGGATTGAAAAGCTGAGCAAATAGAGGCTGCAAAGGGATCGCGGAGCAGAACAGGATGGAGAAGCTGCGTTCTCCTCTGGGTAGAGGCAGCAACACTGCCCGGTGTAACACATGGATGGGGTCTCTGACGCATCAATCAATACAAGTGTTTACACACTTTTCAAAAAGCTTTTGGCCTGAAGCTAGCTAATAGATGGAGATCTGAAATGCTGCTGAAATTTCCCAGATGACTATTTTTTGGTCCAAAATAAAAAGCATATTTTTTCCAGTCCCCAGCTGGGGAGAGCTAGCCCCCATTTGGGGTCACCCTGTCTCCAGAGGATGCAACTCCCGAGCCAAATGCAGTCCATGAACCCACCAGAGCAGGGAGCAAGCGATGGCATGAGGAGCCACAAACCTCGGTTGAAATCCTCTGCTGTTGAGCAAGGAGGGGAGCAGAGCAAAGCCCCCACCCCAGCACCCACAGAGCCGCCCCAGCTGGGACCAGGGGGCCGCGATGTGCCATTTTCAAGGGGACATTAGAAAAGGATGATGCAATATTTCATTGCTAATGGCTGTCGGAAGCGTTGCCATTTCAGTGCAGGCTTTTTGAAATGCTGCCAGGAGGAGGCTGGAGATTCAACCTCAACTTGGGGAAACTTCTCCAAGAGCAGGTAGCCCATGGCAGGATGCAAAGTGGCACCATATCAAGCCCCATGGCTGAATACATGGTCTAGAGGTGAGCGAAATAACTGAATACTCAGAAATAAATGTACTTCACATGACAACAGCTGCTCTGGGAGAGGCCGCAGACCTCCATGCCTCGAGGCCAGTGGGGATTTTGTGATTGCCCACCCACGCAAGGAGTACACCGGGATGCTTGGTGTTGCATTTTCCACCAGGCATATGGGTGATGGCAGGTACATGGCAATTCCTTGAGACTGAGGCAGCTCTGGAGGTGTTTGAGATGGTTTGGGAGACCCCAAATCCCAGTTTGCTTCCCAACCACCTGCAAGAAGCCCCCTCCAGCAGTCTCATTCCCCTATCTTGCTGCAATGCCCCTGAGCATCACCAGCCACTCAGCCAGCAGCTCTTCAAGCCCCCAGTCTCCCTCTCCTGGGCCCATCCCAAACTCACGCTTATTAGCCCCATACCCAGTTTTGGGTGTAGTAGAGACAACATCTTTGGGAACGAAAGAAAATGCTCCAGGAGACCATGATATATCTTGCAAGGTTTCCCACATCCTTGGGAGCGAGGAGACCCCCATGGTCAGGCTCCAGTCTCCTGGAGTACCAGCTCTCCTTGCAAGTGCCCAGTTTTCCCACCTCTGCTGCCCTTCTGGCCATTTCACGGACCATTGGACCTAACACTCGCATCCTGCTGAGCTTTCAGACACCCGAGCTGTTTTCACAGTACCAAGTTATTAATCAAACCTGGTGTCTGCATGTGGCCAGCTGCTCTACACAATTAGAGGCTTTTCCATGCTGTGTCAGCACTCGAGCAGGGTCCAGACCCCATCACCCACCCAGGGACCTGAGCAGGGCACCATGCAAAAAAAAATAACCAGAACAGAAGCTGCCGATCCCACCAGATTACAGCCTTCCTGGTTAAAACAAATCATTCCTGTCCCTGGTTAAAACAAACCGTTCCTGTCTCAAGCTCCACTTCTACAGGAGATGAATCTGCCTGGACTCACTTAAATTGGTTTACTATCATCTGCTTCACAGTATAAATCACAGCAGACGGAGAATATCCCTTTGCTAGGGCAGGGAGGCATGGCCACCCTTGCCTCCCGGTAACATTTGACTGCAGGAGGGTGTTTTGGAAAGAAAAAATGATTCTGGCTGAGCACGAGGCGTTGGAGCTTACCTGGTGATGATGGCAAGGTGGGGAGGGCTCATGCAAGCTCCCATGAAGAGCACCACGTTCTCGTGCCGGGTCTGCCGGTATGCCATCACCTCCCTCTTGAAGGCCTTCAGCTGGTCCTCGTTGTCCCGCTCGATGTCGATGAGGCGGATGGCCACCTCCCCGTGCCAGCGCCCGTGAAAGACCTGCCCAAAGCGGCCCTTGCCGATGAGCTCGCCAATCTCGAGCTGCTCAAAGGGGATGTCCCACTCCTGGAGAAAGATGCTGGTCTGGCTGGCCTTACGGGGGAAGTTGCGTGCGGAGAGGAGTGAGAGGTTCATCTCTTCAAAGTCGTCCTCGGACTCCTGTGCCTCCTCAGTGCCTTCCTCATTCTGGGGCGGGGGAAAAAGGTGAGCACAATTAAACAGGGCGGGGGACAAAACTGCGGCCAAGGAAGATAATATGGACAAAACCCCACTAACACATCTACTGCTCACTCAGACCTAGAGAAACCAGACAGGTACCTTCCAAAGGCAACTGGGCAGCGGCGTTTATGCAAAGCCAGCAGAAACCCAGATTTTGCAGGGACGCTTTTATTTACCCCAGGGTTAAATGTAAGAGGGTGACACACTGAGGCATTTAATTCATTTGTCTGAAAGCAGCGTTCCATCCTACCTCTGTCGAGCTGTGCTCTGCTAATACTGACTGCTCCCAACCCAGCACCCCCGAGTCTGCAGCCCCCAGCCCCAAGTCTGGCTTTTCCCTTGATGCTCTGTATATGCTTTCTACAGGATTTACAATGCCCATTAAAAGATGCATCTTCATCCTCAAGCTTCGCCCCTTCCCCTCCACCACATTTTTAATGCATCTCAGAAAAGCTCATTGAATTATAAACTTGAGGGCAGGCACAAAGCCCTTTGGGGTCCCTCTTCATGGGGTGGGGACACGGATTGCTGGGCAGGATCAGGGCTCTCCGTTAATTCAATTATCAGCAATTTCACTGCACAGATGCTAAACTTATCTGGTTCCTGTGAAATGTGCCCCAAGACGTATATAAAATAAAGGCCCGTTAAGCAGAGGAGCGAGTCCAGCCATCTCACCTCCGAGGTGGGCTCCACTTCAATTTGAAGCAATGGGTTTCCTTCCAGGCTGTTAAAAGAATTACTGAATTACCACCAGGTAAAACCACAGGCGGGGAGCACATGCAGGCATCGAGTCCTGCTTCCCACAGCATCGCTCTGCACCAGGACTAAAGGTATCAGGGAAGAGAAGTACCAGGCTTGTTGCTCATTTGGGAGAGCAATACCTTCCCACCCACACCCTGGCTGCCTCCATCCCTGGGTGCTCACACGGGACAGGGGAGGATCGCAGGGATGAGCAATATTAATTATTGCATTAATTAATATTGGATGTGTGAGGTTCCAGGATGGATTTGGTGATGTGGGAGCACACGACCAGGTCTCCATCCCGTTGCCCAAAGCACGCGGTGCAGAGGATGCACCATCGCTGCGTGCCCCGGCAGGCGTCACCCTCGGCTAACCCGGGCTAAGGGACAGATTTACACCCTCACAGCTTTTGACTGTATGGAGGCAGCACTGGGGCATGAGTTCATGGCATTTTTCGGTGGTTTCTCAGATCAGAATTACTTTCCCAACAAACACCAGCCAAAGCAACAAGTACAGCTGATTAGCAGCCAGAAGAGAAGAAAATGGGGTTTTCAATTATTTTTGAGAAGTGGAGGTTTCAAAGACCCTCTCTGCAGTAAAAGCACCTGAATTTGTCTAGTTTCCCAGTTCCCTAGGCCAGGAGCTCCCCTTTTTCTTCTCCACTTACACAGCATCTCCCACCACCAGGTCCACAACCAGGGTCTCGCTGCACCCGACAGTTAACAGGGAATTAGGGAAATTCCATGGGGAACATCAGTTGAGGCAGCTCAGGTGGTTTCAAGCACAATAATAATATATTATTATTATTATTATTATTATTATTATCATTATCATTGATAACATTAATAACAGCATCCCCTCCCAAAGGCAGCAAGGATCACAAGAGACGTAACACTCCCCAAGCCACTTGGACACAGTGGTCCTGTGCTTCGTATCCCATTCAATTGCCATTAAAGAGCTATAAATTCCAGGGGAGACACAGGTGCATATACAAAGGGAGCCGACCCTGATATTTTAAGCAGCATAGAAAGCCCAGGTGGATGGAGACAGCTTCTGCCGTCCATCACGATGCACGGGCAGCTTGCAGGAGCAGTAGTCTCCTCTGCCTGATTTTTAATCCAGGCATGAAAACCTGTCTCCCAAGTATCTGACTGTAGGGAGCAGAGTCTGTTACCCAGCAAAGCCTGGGGTAACCTCAGCAGCTCCCGTGGGTTATTTTTCAATAGGGCGAGCAAGAGGAGAATCACAGATTTTGCATATTGAAAGCTATTTTCCTACAAAAGCCTGCCAGCCCTATGCCTGATACCTTACTTTAAGCAGTGAAGGGAAAAAAAATAAAAGGCTTTGACTTCACCACTTTGCCATTAATTTCCTGGCCGCAGGCCACCAGTGGGGACAGCAGCTCGGACCCCCTCCCTCCCATCGCCTCCTCCAGAGGGGAGATCCGCCAGACCCCCCAGCAGTTGCCAATGCAGTTGGGAGAGCGTGGGCGAGCTGGACACAAACCATATCACAGCCTGGAGGGAGACCCTATCTGTTAAACTCCCGGCTTGTAAAACACTTCATTTATAAAAAGGACCAGCAAGCAACCCTGAACTGTACCGTGGCTGCAGGACGCTGCCGGGGCGGCACAGGCGCAAGGACCTGGGAGAATCTGATGATCTTAGAGGTCTTTTCCAACCATAATGATTCTATGGTTCTGTGAACGCCAGGTTTGGTGAACGCGACCTGCCAGGGAAAGCTAGTCCTAATGCCAATTAGATACCGCATTTCAAAACTAATTTCACTGCAAAGTTTATTGGACTTAAAAATATTACAGGTGGGGCTGCAAGAACTGCCTTTATTAAAACTATCTCAAAGACCCTCATTTTCTGCTTATAATTTAGTAAAAGATTAATCGCTTGGGCTTTAGCATCCTGTGGGTTTTGCCTCAGACTGAAAGTCTTTTTTTTTTTCTGGGGGTTGTAAATCAATCCCCTGCCCTCTCCTTTCAATCTTTCTCTTCCCTGAGACATGAGCCAGAGCCCTGAGCTGGGTTAGGGCAGCAGCAGCACTGGGGGTTCACCACGACCATCCACCCCAACCTGCCCAAAAGGCATCCCTGAGCTCCAAACTGGTCCTGCAAAGCCAGGGAGGCACCCACGGGTGCCTGGAGGAGGTGGGGAGCAGAGAATGTGCTGCCTGGGATGGGGAAGGTGAAGGCAGCCGGGAGGAAGGGGAGGCACTCACATGGGGTTGGAGTTGACGGGGTGGAGGACCACCTGCGGGGCGCGGGTTGGCGTCTCAGGGACCACATCTGGGGAGAAGAGAGTGGAGTGAGAGTGGGCTGGGAGGCACCAGGAGCCCCTTCCAGTGCCAGGGACACCCAGGGGAACTAAATCCCACTGAAAACCTCCCTTTGTCCCCAGGTCCAATTTAGTTACACCCTTAGCTATAGCTGGGTATAACTTAGGGCCACCCAGCCCTGCAGCATCTTAGAAGTGCGTGGTTCTGCAACAATATACTGGTCTGGGGGAGAAATCCCAGCCCAGCACAACCCCCCTGCACAAATTCAGGGGTTAAGAGAGCCAGACATGCACCCAACCCACTGAGGGATATCTCAGCACCCCACATTTCAGGAGAGACTTTCAAAGAGACTTACCTGGGAAAATGAACTGCTGCTTGTACTTGTAGTAATGGGAAGCTGGAAAAAGAGAAAAGTGGGGTTAAACACCGACCTGCAGAGCCAGACGCTGGAGGGACTCCAGCCTGTGCCCAGTCCTGCACCATGAAACACCAGGTCTGAGTCCCCCTCTATATGACCCAACCTCTCCCAACCTCCATGTATCCAGAGGATGCCACCCACGATGGCACGTAGGGTGCCCAGGCCAAAAAATTAAGACCTTAGCCCTCTAACAATCTGGCTGGATTATAACTTAATTTTTGCCACCATCAGCTACTGCTCTATACCAGTAATTAACATTTGGAGAGTGCTGATGTCATCTGCAAAGTCGCTGCTGGGATTTGGATGCCTGGTTGCCAGCAAAACCCTCGAGGTTTGAGTGCTGGGCTCCCAACTGGCCTTCGGGAACCACTCGGCATCGCAGAGGCACCGAGTGATGCATTTGCAGCTGCTGCCCATCTTTGCTCAATCCAGCCCATCTAACTGTGCATTTTTGCCATGCTTTGGAGGTGCGTCCTTCCCGGGCTGGCTACCTCCCTCCCAGTATCCCGAAAGGACCTGGCAGCTGTTGGCAGCCTCAGGAGCTGCTGCCCAAAGCCAGCACTGCACAAGGGCTCAGAGTGGTGATACCCTCCATTGGCTCCCTGACCCCAGCAGGCAAAACCCAAGGGCTGATTTGACTCAGACGGGCAGGTAGGTCATGGCTATGAAGCAAGACAGAGCTGCTGAGGCCACCAGAGGTTGGCACCAGCTCAGATGGCACCTTCTCCTTAAGCTTCAAGACCCCAAAGACTGTCCCTCAGCTTCTCTCCAGCTTTGAGACCCCGAAGACTGACCTCAGCTCTGCAGTGGGACCTGAGCACCCCTGAGCCAAGATCAAAGGAGGCTAGAAGGTAATTCTGGCAGAAAAAGGTCACTGTGTTGCAATTTCCAAGCTCAAATCCTAATCCCCAAGATGACCATCTTGATGAGATGAACCATGGAGAACTTCCCGCACGGGAAGATGAAAGCACAGTAAGTCCTGCTTTGTGCCAGACCAGCTCCCATTCGCCACGGGGCTCTGCTCATCACAGGTGTTATAGCAGGGAGCAGCCCCCTCCGAGCTGGCAGTGTCTGATCCTACCCCACTCCATCCCTGCCAGCCAGGCAAGCGTGCCAGGGGCTCCCTGCACTGGCTCAGCTGTGGCAGCAGAGGCAGCACATCCAGGTCCCCATAAGGAGATGCTGCTGCCCACTGTGGGGGTTACTTCTGTGGTTTTTGCTTTAAACAACATGAAATCACATCTCAAAAGACCTGCAGCGAGGTCTCTGCTCCAGAAGTGATGTATGACGGGGTCACCAAATGCTGGACCCTCTGTCCTGTACCCCCAGACCCAGGCAGGGTCCAGGCTTGCCCAGCAAGCAGTTTGGGGCCATTAATCGCTGTGAGCCCAGCTATCACACTGCTGAGGCATCAGGATGCTTTGGCTCTGGCTGGGCCCCCACAAACTCAGTTATACTGGCATGGAAACCCACGCCATGCGCTCAGGTTTGCAGCCACGCTGTGGGCTATCCTCCCAGCACTTGGAGGCTTGAGGGCTGCGGCTGGTGAAATCCCATCCTGGGGAGCAGGAGCCGAGTCCCTCCTCACCAGATGGGTCACATCAATCCTTGCGATGCCCAATGCTTCCTCCTAGCTCCTCTGTTGTCTTCCTCGTGCCCCTCCAGCATCCTGCCTGAGCCCTGAGCACTCCAGCAAGCAAGACTTGTGCACGGCTGCAGCCTCTCTGGGCACACGAGGACCTGTGTTGTTTGGTTTTTATTTTTTTCCAGCTTTTGGAAATGTTTGTTATTGTGGTGATGGATCCTGCCGGTCAAATCCCCCCTCACCTCCCTCCTCCTCTTCCTCCTCTCTAGCTGAAGGCTTGTCAAGATGGAAGGGAGGAATCACCACTGTGCAGCAGGATCAGCAGAGCACGAAGGTGCCATCTGGTTCCCCTGGAGAAGCAGTCATGGCCCTCCCTTCCTACCTGGCCCAGTTCCTTAACCCTAGGGGGTTTGGGATGTGGGGGGGACCCCAGCCTCCTGGCTGCTACCCTGTCAAAGAGGCTCGAGGCCATGGGCCAACAGGGGTCACCATCCATGGGCCAGCCAGGAGTGTTTCAGGATCTCAGAGATGGACCAGGGCCATGGCTTCCGCTCCTCTCCCCTCACCAGGCCCTCACTGGGAGCAGCTGGAGAGGCAGGTGGGTGGCTGAGGACAGTTGAGCCCCTGCCCACTGTCAGGAGTGATGCTGAGCCATCTTCCTCCAGGAAGGGACCCTCCCTGGAGCAGCAGCACTGCCCCAAGGATGTCCTGAAGGCAGCCATGCTGGGGCAGGCATTGGTACATCCTCGAGCCAGGAGGAGCTTTTTTGGCCATTTAACGTAGATCCTGTGTCCTGCAGCCACCATGACCAAATTACATCTGCCACCATCCCTGAAGAGACTGAGCTCCAGGAGCAGATGGGTCCCAAGTACCCAGACAAGACTCAGTGGAACAAGCTACGTCAGGCACCCCCAGCATCAGCTACTCCCCACTATCACCCCACGCACGCTGCCAACAAGGCAGTTGGAGGCCCATCACCCCAAAGCCACAGTGAAGTCAACCCAAGTTACCCTTGTAGAGGGGTAAGACCTTGTTTCCTGTTTGCTGTTCAGGCAATGCAGCAGGCATGTGCCACAGAGAAGTCATGCCTGGAAAGGTTTTTGTAGCCCTAAGTGCAGCAGGGTGCAAGCAGAGGTTGTGCCGGCTCCGTCCGTGGAGGTTTTCAAGACCAAACTGTATCAAGACTTGAGTGTTGACCCTGCTTCGAGCAGGAGATTGGACTAGAGATTCCCAAGCTCCCTCCCAACCTGAATTATCTTAAACTCATCTTTGCTGCTCAAACAAAGCTTCCAACTTTTCCCCATCCCAGTGTAAGTCCAGGCAGGAAAGCAGATGGAGCAGATCCTTACCCTGAGGACACCCTGGGACACAAGCCCCTCTCATCGGGCAGATGTGAAGGTAGGGAGCCCGTGGGGAACCCAGCACGGTACCTGGCAAGTTGAACTGCTTCTGCTGGCGTGTGCACTGCGGGGAGGGGTGCAGGGGGGACGGGGGCGTCGCGCTGGGCGGCAGTGGTGGGGCCGGCGAGGAGGGTGTGGAGGAGGTGGTGGAGGAGGGGTTGCTGCTGGAGTCTGGCTGGTAGGGTACCGGGATGTGGTCCTGTGGAACACGGGGAAGGAGAGAAGAGAGGAGCCAGTGAGAGCGGTGCCGGTCAGTGCCACCCCAAGGTGCTCCAGTGCAGAAGACTCTGGGTTACACGTGAGACCTACACAAGTCATCCCAGTCCCTTGTTTCCAGAAGCTCGGAAAACAATCAGAGCCCCAGCCTCGCCTTTTTCAAAGCCGTTTGTATTCACAGATTGCACCAAGGCCATTTCACACCAGAAATGGGGCTCCTCTCCCATCCCCTCCATGGTATGCACCCACAGCTGAGGGCTCCCCAAATCCTGCCAGCTCTGCAAAGCCATGGCCATCAAGAACCAGAGTTGAGGGCTGCATCCCTGGGGCTCAGTCCTTAGAGACATCAAGGATCTGGCAGCTTCTGCTGACCTCCTTTGAGCCAAAATCAGTGCCTTGCTTGGAGCAGGGGGCTAGCTGAGGCAGATTTGAAAGGATCAGCCAATGCATCCCAAGACATCCCCTGCCTGTCATTGACCCTTCCTAATCAAGGCAAGGACAACAGCTTTGAGTGTACCTCTCTGGGACACACTGTGATGGGTAAGGAAGGGCCACCTGGGAGCAAACAAGGAAAAGTGATGCCAGAATTTCCCACCTTGCTGCCCTACTTGGAGACACTTAACAGGGTCTGACCTTCAGCAGCACTGAGTACTCCCATCTCTGGACACATGCACTCATGGCAAGATCCCTCCAAGGTTAGAAAATCTGCACGAGCCTCCCCCGGCAGGTAATTTTGTCCAAATTGATTAATTTTTAAATGAGCCGGGCTTTCCAGGAAACCCACAGACATTTTATATAGACCATCCTGACATACACAACAATCTTGGCTAGGTAAACTATTTTTTAAACCAACACTGAAGGCAATAAGATTTCAATGATATTCGCAGAGAACAGGGTATCTCTAAAGAAATGCTTTTAGAAACATCAAAGTAAGGAGTCCTTGTTGCTTAAAGCACATTTATAGAGGAAACTTTAACCAGAATGGGAGTGCTCAGGTCAAAGCCAAATATATATATATATACACACACATACACACACACACACACACACACACTGTGCATCATCATGCTCTGGTTAGAGAAGAGCTAGGAAAGGTGAAAGGACTGCACAGCAGAGGCAGAAGGAGAAACAGGGCTGATATCCTTCACACCCAAAGCGTTTATCAGTGAGCTGAGTCACTTCCCCAGTGCCCTCTAATAAAATGGAACAAATCACTGGAAGGACAGGCACTAAAATGAAAAACACATCTCTATTTCTTTTGAATACCTGCAATCGCTCTCCAGCCTCAGAAAGGCATTTGCACCACCCCATAACAACAACAATAGAGCAGATCATTGCACTCAGGAATTCCTAAGAGGTTTAGGTTTAAAAACTGCGTCCAAGAGAGCATCATCCAGTACCCAGGCTTTGCTGAGACCCAGCAGATGCTGAGGTCCAGGAGGAGCTGGGGGTCCTGCCAGGGCTTTGGGAAGCCAAGGTTTTGATTACCTGACCCCCATCACACCAAGGATTTCCCTTGCTTTGAGCACTTCCAGCCTGCAGACACCTCCCCCTGAGCTACCTCTGGCCACCAGCGAGAAATTTTCCACTGAAGGCAACAGGCTCTAAAATTCATCAAAAATAACCCCATGCCAATTTTATTGCTGTTAATGCAGGGCAGAGGCAAGCAAGCCAGGCACACTGTCAGGTCAAATTCTGGACTTGTTTTATTTGTAACAATAAATTTGTTATTTACAGAGGTTTCAGGTGGTAGCAGAGACCTTGGATCACCCCAAATTCAGCTTAGATCTGGAGACTGAGAGGCCACAACGGAGCAGGACTGGTGGGACCCAGGCTATTTTGAAAGTGCCAATCCAATTTTATTTTTAAAAGAAATAAATTGGCGGATGCAACCCGCACTGGGAAACCCAAGGGGCGAGGGGTTTGCAGCTCCGCTCGCAGCGTGGCTCATCCTAACTCAACACCAAGCTCACCCTTGCTCCACTCCTTAAATTAGAATCACAGAATCATTAAGGTTGGAAAAGACCTCTAAGATCATCAAGTCCAACCATCAACCCAACACCTAAACCATGTCCTGAAGTGCCACGTCTGCATGTTTTTTGAACACCCCCAGGGATGGTGACTCCCCCACCTCTCTGGGCAGCCTGTGCCAGTGCCTGACCACTCTTTCAGTAAAGACATTTCTCCTAATATCCAGTCTAAACCTCCCCGATGCAGCTTGAGGCCATTTCCTCTTGTTCTACCACCAGTGACTGGGGAGAAGAGCCCGNACCAGTGCCCAGCACAGGGGCACCATCCCTGCCCCGCTCCTGTGGCCACACCACCCCTGACACAAGCCAGGGTGCTGCTGGCCCCCTTGGCCACCTGGGCACGCTGCTGGCTCATGCCCAGCCGCCCCCAGCCAGCACCCCCAGGCCCTTCTCTGCCAGGCAGCTTTCTAGCCACTCTTCCCCAAGCCTGTAGCGTTGCCTGGGGTTGGTGTGACCCAAGGGCAGGACCCGGCACTTGGACTTGTTGAACCTCATACAGTTGGCCTTGGCTTATTGATCCAGCCTGTCCAGGTCCCTCTGCAGAGCCTTCCTGCCCTCAAGCAGATCAACACTCCTGCACAACTTGGTGCCATCTGCAAACTGACTGAGGGTGCACTCGATTCCCTCATCCAGATCATTGCTAAAGATATTAAACAAGACTGGCCCCAAAACTGAGCCCTGGGGAACCCCACTCATGACTGGCCACCAACTGGATTTAGCTCCATTCACCACAACTCTCTGGGCTCGGTCAGCCAGCCCGTTTTTTACCCAGCAATTAGCTGGGTAAATTAGCACCGGTCCATGGCATTATTTTTTTAATTTAAGGCCCCAAGCAGGTTTCTAGGCAGCTCCTACCCACGCGCTGACACACATGTACCAGTTTCATAGCTGTGGATATGCCCAGAGACCTATGGAGCCATCTGCAAGGCTTGGTCCTGGCAGACGGCTGAGGGGCTGGGAGATGCCCCAGCCTGGGGACAACCCACCGGTCCCCTCCTGCCCCATACGCAAGGTTGGGGCAGTCCCTTTTGCTCTTAAATTCCTTCTTCTAGAAATTACTCTCCGAGCTATGCTCCCACCCAGCAAACAGGATTGATGATCCAGGGAAGACCATGCCCTGGGAAAGCTGCTCCACTTCATGCAAGGAGCATCCCCACTGCGAGAGCCAAGGCAAACAGCGTGGCTCAAGAGACCTGACTGAGGTGGCATTTGAAAACACCACCGGCTTTGACACCCTCATCTGCAAGAAGAGCAGCCACGCACAAAGAACCAGCAAAAGCCGCTGATATTTCAGCGACACGGGGTCGGTCCCCTCTGGCAGGAGGTGGGCACGAAGGGGGTGTTCAGGGCTGGGGGAGCAGCTCACCTTGTTGAGTTTGTTGGTTTTGGGGAGCGTCTGGCTGACGTGCAGGTCCGAATACCTGGGGGGTTTCCGCAAGGGGTTGTTGATATCACAGGGCACCGACTCTGTCCGGACTAACCTTGCTGGATTAAGAAGGGAGAGAGGGGGAGAGGGGATGGAGAGGAGGGGGGAGACAGATGGAGAGACATCAAAGCTTCGAAGGAGCACTTGGGGGTCACCCTGCACTTGCAAACCGCTCTTGAACCGCTCTTCAAAGCAATCCCCCATGGCACCTCCAGCCACTTGGCTCCTGCTCCGGGACGGCAGCCAGCCTTCAGGCTCCCCCCTGCACCCAGGCTACAGCCAAACCCCCCCGGGACATGGACGGCTTAAAGCCCCCGCGGTGGGTTGTGAACTGCACCCTTCTGCCCCCGCTGAGGGGATGCAGTTTGGGGACGCTCAGCAGCCACCATGGCCACCCCACAAGCTGGGGGGTCAGCCGTCATCAGGAGGAGGCACCGTCCTCTTCCTTGCCACAGCTTTTCAGAGGAGGGCGAAGGAGCCAGCTCAGAGCACCCTGCTCTTGGTGGAGGGATTTTTGGGGAGGGGAAAGCCAGCCTGCAGCCCAGGGTACTTGGGAACTGGCCAGCTGCAGGGCAAAGCATTTAAAAGCTTTTTCGGGGGGCTATTTCACTGATCCTGAGGCCACCCCAAAACCACGCTACTCCTTGCTCCCATACTAAAACACACAGCAGGCAACTCCAGCTCTTGCAAAATTGCCAATGGCAGCCATAAATCCCTATTTCTGTTCATCCTAGGAGCCCACCTGCCCCCCGCAGCATGGGACATTGCTTTCCCTGCCTCCTGGTCAGGGTTTGCAGCAGCTCGGAGCATGTTGGAGAGGTCTTCAGCCCCTTCCACCCAAATTTGCTGCAAGCAAGGGCATGGGGACTGGAATGGAGGTTGCAAAATTGCTCCACTCTGAGCCACAGCGTTGCCACTCGCCTTGCCAGGTGCCACCAGTGCAGTGCATTCCCCTGTGATAAACCAATGAGTGTAGTTTTGGTGGTATTTAACACAGAGTAACGGCCTTAAGAGCTCAAGATTCAAGGCAACAGTAATTGGAAGCATTTCCCTTAGGCAGTCGCAGTCCTCTGGCCATTAGGGAGCACTCGGCCAGAATCTGGAAGAAAAGAGGTGGGAAGCGATGCCCGTCGTCTTGCTGCAAAGTTCTCCCTCCTCTGTGGATTTTAGGACGGGCTCTCCCATAGGAGAGCAGGATAAGGCAGCTCCGAAAGCACCACGAGCATCCGCAGGGGCATGGCCGCGTCCCCGTGGCAGGGACCCCCATGCACCGACAGCACCGCGGGAGATTTCGGGTCCCACGCGTCCGCCCTAAGCTCTCAACGGTAGCGAAAGGCTAAAACCTGTTGCACTTACCCCGTGCGGTGGGGAATCTGAAAAGAAAAGGAGGCAGGGGAAGGGTGGGTGGAAGTGGTTTGCAATGCAAATCTGCCTCGCCCCGAACGGCTCGTCTCCCTACAAGCGGAAAAAACGGTGGGTAAAATTTTCACAGAGCGCCCAAGCGGTTCGGGAGCCTCCGTCCCGCCGGCCGTCAGCGAGGGTCGGGCTCCCGAATCGCCCGGGGGGCTTTTGAAAGTTTTACCTGGCGGCAACATCCACGGAGGCAGAAGGGGGAAGAAAGGCCCTTACCTCCGCGGTGGATGATCAGCAGGTGACACGGAGGGGCCTCTTTGGTGCATTTGTTGTGGCACTTGAGCCTAGCAGGGAACAGAGAAAACGGCGTGAGAAGCGAGGGTGAAGGGGATGTGGAGCATCACGGTGCAGCCAAAGGGATGCGGCTCAGAGCAGGGAGCGTCGCTGCAGACTGGGGACCCTTTCTTCACCCAGAAAGATGACTTGATGTAATATTCTGGTTGTGCACAGCTTCTGGGTGCTCGCCGCCTGAGCCGTCCCATGCACAGACCCTCCCAAACCCCTGCCGTCCTGCAGTTTGCGCTCGGGAAGACCCGCGATTCCCAAGCTGCCGCCTGGGCTGTGGGCACAGGGGTAAGGGCGGTATGGGATACACGTCACCGGAGCATCAGCGCTTTTGGCTGGGAGGACGCAGGGGCTGCACACCCTTGGCAAACGAGAGCCATGGTGGGGGCATCTGCCCCAGTGGAGGGGGACAGGAACCCCCAAACCAGCCCTGTCTGAGGGACCTGCCCAGCTCCCCCCGATCTCCACCAGCTGCAGGGGACCAGGCACCCACCAGCCAGCTCCAGGATGCCCAAAATTGTCATTTCTGCCAGCCTCGGCTGAAATAAAAGGAGCAGAGACCCACGCTCAGGGGAAAGCCATTTTTACCGACCACCATCCAGCTCTAACGCTGCTTTACACTTAATTAAATTCAGGGGGAGCAGAGGGGAAGGAAGCGGCTGCCCCAGCCCCCTTTGGCTCCTGATGAATCTCTGCCATTGTGCCCTCCCTCCTAGCTTTACTACCAGGACATTTAACAAAAATAATGAGAGCATTTATGGCTGTGTTGAATTTCACAGAGCCAGGGCAGGAGTCTGTGGAGGGCTTCACCCCCGAGTCATGCATATAGGCATAAGCAGGCTCCCACTGCCCTGAAAAGTTCCCGTTCATTCTTAATTAGGGGTGGAAACGAGTCCCCGGCTCACGCTCTGCCACGGCGGCCCCGACAGAGCGGGGACGATCACAGGGGAAAAGGCAAAGAGGAGGAAAGGGTTTAAAAAAACAAGGGCAAAAGATGAAAAAAAAAAGACGGCAGCTACAAGTCAATGAGCTGGGTAATGAAAATTCAGGAGCCGTGCATGTTAGCTTTTATTACAGAGCCATTCCTAGAGGGAAAGGCAGAGATTAATTCTGTGTTTGAGGCTTCGGGGGGTTTGGGGTCTGTTTGTTTGTTTTACCTGCTTGTTCCCCTCCTGTTTCTGGGGAAAGCAGCACCGGGGCCGAGTGGCTACGGCAAAGCTGGAGAACCTAAATACTTTGCGTTCACCCTAACTTTTTACAACCAGCAAATCTATTTGCTCTTTTCTGAACAACTACAGGCAGCAGGACCGACACGGAGCCGGAGCTGCAGCATCGCAGGGCAGGTCCCAGCATGGGGACCAGCCCCAGGGCAGGCACAGCAGGCAGGGCTTGCAGGCACCAAAGCCTCCAGTTGCTGGAGCACTGAATGCAATAGGGATCACCACTTTAAAAAATATATATTTGATAATATCACTTCCAGAAAACCATCACCAACTGCAGAGTAACCAGGCATTTCTTGTCCAGGTTTAAATCCCAATTTGCTAACTTATCAGCATTTAATCAACGGCAACAGCAATCGTTATCATTTCATAGCTCCGGCTAACTCAGTTACCTGCAGACGATCGGCGTATTCCCAGCACCCATCCCTAGGAAAGGCAATTGCATCTCCAGAAGCAGCTTTACTAAGTGCTGATGGCTGCACAATACTGTGCAAGAGATGAGCCACCCCAGATTGGCCCCAGCCTCTGCCTCGCTACCTTTTTCCAGTCCTGCCCAATTTTACAGCCAGCACGGCCCCTCTCCTCTGCATCCCAGATTAATTGTGGTTTGGGGTGGGTTTGCTCCTCAGTGCCACAACACTGCCAGGAAACAGAAGGCCACAAGACTTTTGCTGATGCGAAAAATAGAGGATACAGCCCAAGGCGGTGGGCAAAACCCATCCGACGCCCAGAGCTACCCTGCAGGCAGGCGATGCTCTCATCTGAGCCACTCTTGCCCCCTCAGTGCAGCACATCCATCCCCCCATCTCCTGCAGATAATTCCACACGTAACCCTATAATGTGGGCATCTAAAGCCAGGCCAAGGACGGCAGTGAGCAGGGAGGCTGTCAGGATCTGACTCAGAGCTCTGGTGCGAGCAGAGCCGAGGTCTGGCGCGCAGCATCCTCCCCGAGGACCCCGCTCCCACCCCCGGCATGCAGACCCAACCTCAGCCCCGTTTTGGGGTGTTCTTCACCCAGTTTCATGTCTCATTAAAGCTTCCTGCAAGGATGAGCTGGTGAGAGACCAGCTGGTCTCCCAGTGCCCAAGGCCCTGCAGCAGCAAAACCCTCATTATCCCCCTCGCAACATTAATGAGTGACACAAACAGCTCCAGCGCTGCGACGTACTTGCAGTTTTTGCATTTTAAGCCAAACAACATTCCTTTCCCGCAGACGGTGCAGGTCTGAGACATCCAGTACTTGGTGGAAAACCTGCGGAGAGAAACACAGGGGGTGACCGGGGGCAGACAGGGCTGTGCTGCCCCATCCGCACTCCTGCAGAAACATCTCCCAAGCCACGCTTATCTACTGAGCCCCGATTTATCCTTTCCTTGCTGCCCTCAAACACGGCTGCAGGTGTCGAGCCATCTTCCTAGAGATGCCAAAACACAAGTCTGAGCCCCGCTTTGTTACGCAGAAGGGCACAGCCTGCTCCAAAGGGGTCCAAGCCAGCCAGGATGGGCATTAGGCACCCGCTTGCTGTGGCTCCCCAGCTTTGCCCACCCCAGGCTGTGGCCAGAGCCCCCCAAAACACCTCCTTTCCCTGGGGACCCAAGTTGCCAGCCTGTCAGAGAAGCAGCTGCCCCATGAAATAGCAGCACTGAGGCTATTTCTAGTGCTTCCCCTTCCTGCGGTAGGTATGGAAAGACAATAATCCGGAGATGGGAAATTTGCTGAAGGTTGGCAGGGTCATGGATTATACACAGCTTTTACTGATAGCAGCTCAAGCCTTATCTAGACCAAATCTGAACTGAAATGGAATTTAAATGGGCTTCTAGGACAGCACAGCCCAGCATGGGAAACCAGGGGTATGGCCCCAAGCCCCCTGCCCTGGACCAGAGGTGGAAAGGGAGATGCTCATCCCCAGGCATCGGGGGGGGTTCGCTGTGGCAGGCTTGACGTACCTGTGTTTTATCGAGTTTCCTAGATCTCGACGGGGGATCTGCGGGGACCAGCGAGGCACTGACAGTGTATCTGCGGGGAGAGGAGAAACAGGGAAAATCATCAGGTCATAAAGGTGAGAGCAAGGGTTCAAGCTTTTGGGGAGGGGAGCAAAGGATGTACACAAAAAATAGGGTTTGCCTGATATTTCCCCTTAGAGACGTCCCAGTGGCTCCCTTTCTGGAAAGCAAGAGGCTCTGGCTTTGTGCTTGGGTCTGCAGGGAACCAGGGTCTCCTGTCCCCCCAAAACAGCCCCTAGCACCCAGTCTGAGCCAGGGAGAGAGGCAGGAGGTGATGCACCTGCTCCACGGGTGCTGCACCCATCTGCACAGAGAGTGGGATTGCAAAGCTCTTGGAGCCACGTCATGATGTCCAAACAAGAAAGGGAAAACAAAGCCAAAACAGCAACTGCATCATTTATTAATAAGTCATCATGTCTTGCGGTTGCAGATGAACAAAAAGCCAAGTGTCAGCCACTTGAAAGGCAATTTAACTCGCATTCAAACAGAAGAGCAAAGTAAAAAGCAGCCTCGGCGCTCTCCTTCTAAGGGAAAAGGAGGGAAAAAGAGTAACAGGACCTTGGCTGGTAAGGAACAAGAAGTTCATTAGTGCCAGCTAGAGCGGGCAGGTAATCAGCAGCACGGCCGTGCCAGTGCTGCACTTGGACTCCACGCCCCCCTTCAGCCTCAGCAAGGGCAGAGACCCTCCTCCTCCTCCCGCCAGCTGCCCCAGCCCCGGGAGAGGTCCTGCCCTCCTGCAGGATGCTCAGCCCCAGCGAGGGGGTCTGTGCCAGGGATTCAAAGGCCAGATTTTCAATAAGGGATTCGAGAGGTTTCCTGGGCACAAGCAACAAGCCCGGGCACGACGCGAGCCGAGCGGCAGACCCCAGCTGCGAGCCCGGCCATTTGCTCAGTATGCCAGCAAATCCCTCACTAAACACACTTTCGATATTATCCCTCCGAGTGGGGAGAACCACTGTTTGCTTTAATATCCCATTTTAATATAGCGGGCGGCAGGGTGTTTTAATTGCGCTCTCTTTCTGAAGGTTACATTTACATGCCGCTTCCTGTGCAAGGCGCTGTTAAAAGTCTTGGGAGCATCCTAAAACGCATCCATCTCCAGTACCTCCCACCAGCAGCTGCTTCGGCTCCTTCTCTTACTCTGCTGTCTCGGTCCCGATCACCCCTCGGGCAGAGCTGGCAATTAAGATGTTGAAGGACTACAAAGTCAATTAAGGTTATTGCTGCCCCCAGCCCCAGGTTGGCTGTTCTACACCACCAGCATGCCAATATTTTTGACCCACTGTTCTCCCTTAAGCCCTTAAGACAACCCACCCCAGGCTCCTGGACCAGCATCCATCCCACTACCCCAACACCTGCAACCTCCCAGGGATGTCCACAAGCCCCCGAGATGATGCTCTGGAGAGCGGGACCACTCCACACACAAGCGCTATTCCTCCCTAAACATCATTTTCTCACCAGGAAATCACATTACACAAATAAGTTCTCCCTCTGCCTCAACACCAGTCCTTGGTGAACTAAACACACAGGCAAGAACAGCTCCTCTCCCAGAATTAAATTACAACCTCCGCTTTATCAGCCACAATTTATTTCCACTAACTTTCAACTGGCCTCAATTAAATCCTGCCATCCCGGGGAGGGGGAGAGGCGACGTAGGCAAAGACGGCTGAGACTTTTAATTACTTTCTAAATGTGCTCACTGCAAAAAGGTATTAAAGTGTATCGGGGATTTTAACCTCCTAACAAAAATGAGACCTACGTGATTCACAGCTAATTACGTTCATTAGAGAGAGCGATACATGAAGGATCGCGCCATTTAACAATAGACCTGCTGTTTGCAGGAGGAAAAACAACGAGCGGGGCAGGAGGGCAGGGAAAGGCGCCCCACTGCTGCGAGGAACCGCCCAAGGGTTTGGGGGGGCTTTGAAGTTAATTAGTGATTCTTCCCTTTAACCTGCCTGTACGAGATGTTCACCCAGAGGAAAAGCTCTTTCTCCCTGTGTGACATTAAATCAAGGTGATGCCCAAAGGGAAGGTAGAGATGCAGCAGCCCCCCCCCCCCCCCNTCAAAAACCCAAAATTGCCACAATTAGAGGTAATTGCAAGAAAAAATCCCCTCATGGCCACGGGAGCGTGTCTCGCCACGGCGGGGGGGGCACGCTTTGTCATGGGGACTCCACGATAAAGAAGTGCCAGATCTGAAGTGCTGCGGCTGCTCCGACGGCACCGGGATAAGTTGACCCTCGCAAGCTTTGAAGCGTGACAGCCGGCTGCTGGCCCCCCTCCATCCTTCTGCTTCTGACAGCTCGCCGCCCCACGCTAACGACCCCGAGCTGCCCCCGCAACGATTGATGTCTCCTGACCTCCCCTGCCCGGGTGTCAGTCATTACTTACACATTTATCACCAGCTACCTCATCTGTGGCTTGAAAATCAGAGCTCGTTTAGCCATGATTCCCCTCACACAAGTGTGTCAGGGTAGTTTTAGGATTTTTTTTCCCCCCTCCTCCTCTGAGATGGTATTTAATGGGCACAGGTGTAATTTTCCAGGGCAGGATGCAGCTGGTGCCCACCGAGCAACCCAGTGGGGACTCCCTGGTTGAGCACCACCCCTTTCCTGCCTCCCCCATCCCCTGGCTCCCCAGTGCCACCCAGCGCATCGATCCTCGCAGAGCGCCACGGACCCCACAGCAGGGCACCCAATGCTGGGGGGTGTCACCCTCCACCCAAACACCCCAAAACCTCCGTGCTTTCCTTCACTGCAGCATCCTGCCGGCAAAGGTCACGTCTCCTGCTCCATGCGGCACAGCTTATCCTTGAGTCAACAGCCCACGCTTGACGGGGATCAGATGTGCCGGGAGGAGAGCAGGGAAGGGGGGAAACTGCCCAGGCGGAGGGTGACAGCCGCCTCCGGCACGTCTCTGACAGCCGACACGGGAGAAGAGCCCTGCTGCCCAGCTCCCCAGCAGTGACAGGCAGCTGTGACAGCCACCACTGGTCCCTGAGTGGCACCCACGCACCTCGGAGGTGACGGGGACCGGGATGCTGCCTCGGCCGTGACGCCCTCCTCACCCCCACTGCCATCCCGACAGCTCCCTGGTGCCTTTTGGCTGCAGGTGCGGATGTTTCCCCCTTGCTCCCTGGCCAGGAGGCAGGATGCCTGGGCACCTTCTGCATAGAGGAGAGCAGCCAGAGCTCCCCTATTTCATTTATTTCGGGTTTCCCCCCTCCCAGGGGGCAGATCAGGAGGGCAGTGATGCCCTCAGCAAGCCCCAGCACCCTCACCAAATACACCAGGAGCATCACGTGGGGCTGGCAGCCGTGCCAAACCACAGCGATGGGGGATGATATCCCCCTTATTCATCTCCTGGCAGCTTTCTGGATGCCCAGGGAATTGTTGTGAACGTGTTATCCATCACGGTGACAGCCCGATAAACAAACCCTCCTCCTCCTACTACAACAAACAGCACCGGGCGATGTTGACATTATGAATGGGATGGATAAAATCGATGGAAGTGAACTTGGAAAGCATCCCAGGATGAATCACCGTGAAGCCAAGGAATAGCCAGAAGACTTTGCACTTGTCTGTGAATGTCCTACAGACCCCCATCTACCCTGGGCAGCCACCGAAACACTCCCAGCACCAGCCCCGCGGTGGTCAAGTCCCCTGGGTACATTATGGGGAGACACTGGGGTGCAGCCTCATCCCAAAACAGTTCAACAACCACCTGGAAGACAACAACAGCAGGTCCAGCATCAGGCGTATCTCTACCACCCCAGCCCCAGGCAGAAATCGCAGCCCAGGGACCAAATCATGATGGTGATGGGGGATGCTGGCAGAGGTTACTGCCCACATAGTCCCAAACAGGGAGCCAAGCACACTGGCAGGCTGCTCCACAGCAAAGGGCACACCCGAGGGTGCAAAGTCCCTCCACAAGACACCTCAGTCCTCACTGTGGCTGGTTTTAGGGCCAAAATAGGATGGGAGAGATCCCCCAACAGCTCAGCTGCAGCAGCAAAGGAGCTGCAGCAATGCCTGGAGCAGCAGCAACCAGCAGCTTTCCCCCTGCGATATAAAATCCAGGCAGAATTCAGGCTTAAAAGGGGATCGACCTGCCCCCTCCGTTAGTGCACATGACAAATATTTTGCAACCACAGCCAGGTCCAAACCCAGCAACGTCCCCACGGTGTTCCTGCTGCGGGTGGAAGGATGATCCAGCGAGTCAAAATAAAACCTCAGCCCTTGCCAAGGGGATCATCCAAAGCAGCCAAAGAAGGCAGAGCTTTTCTCATAGCATCCCTCTAGTAAGAAAACAGTCACTTTATAATCCCAGCCGTTCCTCTTTGCAGCGTGACAATCCTACTTATACAGCCGAAATGTCATGTTCAGTCGCTTTGCTGGCTTAAATACTCGCATTGTGATTTTTTCCCCACCAATTCACAGCCTTGCAGGGTCAATTAGGCTTACCCAGACAAAGCTGTATACTTCTGCTCCGCACAGCGCTGCCGGGCTAGGAAACCCTCCGGTGCCTCACTGCCGTCTGGAGCGGTCTGATGGCAAGGCAGCCAGCTGTGGCCAGATGTGGGCTGCAGGGAGCTCCCAGCTGGGCTGCAAACACAGCTGTGGAGTGCTCGTACCATGGCTTGTACAGGCAGCAGGGAGGGTTCAGGGAGGAAAAAACCACTGATGGTCACAAAGAAATGATGCCCCACTTGGGAAGTCCCCTGCTGAAGGTGGTTCGGGCTGGGAGAGTGTTTAAGAGAAGTTTCTGCCCTATGAAACCACCCCCAGCATCAGGGACAGGATGCCTGTGGAGAAAGGCCATGATCTGAATGGCACTGGCTGCTCACGCATGTGCCCCATGGCACCCTCAGCACTGACATCATGCTCTTGGGTCCTGCCTGGTCCTTTCCAGGAGAAAGGCTGGATTTAGGGCTCCTGGATTCCCAGCACAGGGCTTGATCCACTGGACATTATCTTGAATCTCTCCAGCAGCCATGCCTGAGGGCTCTTTCACAGATGCTATGGGGCTGAGGAAGTGCAAGGAGCTCTGGTGGCATCTCAGCACTTGCCGCTTGCTTGGCCATCACTGGCTGACCACCCAAGCCATAGGTAGGCACAGCCATGCTGCTCACTGGGGCAGAAAGTCAGCGCCATAAACCGCAAAGTCCTTGGTCACAAAGCCAAGAGGCAGAGCCAGGACCAGGATCCAGAAGTGACCCACCAGGGACATGGCCAGAGCAGCACCAAAGGCAACTGTGGATGCAACAGAGCTGATGTATAGGACTGGGCTGATGCACCCAGCTGGGAGCCGAGGAGAGGGGAGGCAGGCATATCTGGAGATGGCATTAAAACAGCCATGATCAGCTCTCGAGGGACAAGACAAAGGCTTTGAGAGGTCACTGCTCTTAACTCCATGTACCAGGGGATGCTTCATGGCTCTTGTCTTGCTCTCAGACCAAAAAGCGAGCCTCTCCACTGCTTGCTGCAGGGAAGCGTTCAGCGACATCCCTGCATGAAGCAGCCTCGCACAGAGCTTCAGTTTATGGGCCACCAGGGACAGACATGGGTTTTTCTCTCCTGGTACACACAAGGTCTTGGGCTGGGTTGCGTTGGCTGCTCTTTTCCTTCTGCAGGGCTGGACACCAGCTGGAGGAACGGCAGTGGCGAGGACATTCCCTGTACAGCCATGTGCCCGAGTGCTCCTTTTTCTGTCCTAGCACAGCAAGGTCACACCCAGCCTTCTCTGTCCTTCCTTCCACCCCCTCTTGTTTTAAACAGTCCAGGATGGAAAGGACATTGTTGGCCCATCCTGGAGACCGTTGAGGGGGTGACCTGATCTGGGTGCACACAGTGACAGTGCTCCAGCTGGCCTTGCAGCAGGGACAGGACAGGCAGAGGGCACAGCCCAGGAGCAATGCCAGCCACCTCCAGGACACCCAGCTAATGGAGACACAAACAGGACCTACTAGACACGAGCCTTTACAATAAAAAGAAGGTCCAACCTGATTTCCGGGTGCTTGTAGGTGTTGAGTACTAAATCCTATTTCAAAGTAACAACACATCTCTGGTGCTCACTTGTTCACCGGGAGCGACCAATGCACCAAGAGAGGGTCCTGGATGGAGCCAGACAAACCACCTCTGTCCCTCAGCCTTAGGGCCAGGCTATTTCAGGGCCAAGCTAAAGTTCAAGGGCACCCCAAAAATCTTTACTTCCCCCTTTCTGCTTCCCCTCCAAGGGCTGCTAAGGAAAAATTTTAATTCAAAACCAAAATTCACAGGGATCCTGGCCCTGCATGAAGGGGACTTTGCCCCTCCAGCAACATTTGTGCTACAGGAGAAAGAGGCTCCTTCTGCAGCTCACTTCCAGCCCTCGCGCTCTCGCTCCACATCTGAGAAAATCCATTCCCATCAGGGCAAATTGGCTGTTAAAAATAAGAGAGAAGCATCCAAACCCACATCCGATCGGGACCAGAGATGATTCAGATGGGAGCACGCTCCTGCCACAAGCAGCAAGATGCACTGGCTGTTGAAAAGAGATCACTGAGAGACAGCCGGGGAGAGAGGGGTCTCACCAAGGGCTCACCAGGCTCCTCTCACGCATCTCAATCGACAACAACAACATTTTTTGGTTTCAGTGCTTAGGGAAGTAATTCCACATCAATCCAGAGCATACCAGGCACTGCTGTGCTGATCCCACAAGAGATAAAGGGAAGAGGCACTTTCCTTTTTAAAAGCTCAGGTACCCATGGTCATAGGGACGGGATATCATGGAGAACTCGGCTGCCAACCCGCATCTGTGCCTCAAGGATGGCGATGGGAACAGGGAGGTCTTTGGGATGTGGGGTGGGCCTGATGCATTGGCTCACACCCGTGGTGAACCCCACGGAGCTCATCCAGCAGTGCATGGGAAACCCGTTGCACTTGAAAGTCAATGAGAAATAGCGGCACCCCAGGAGATAGGGCGAGGGGCGACCCCCAAACCACGACCAGTGCTTCTCATAGGACCTGCAAGTCCTGGTACTTTGAACCAGCAAGAACAGCAGCACGATGAGAACAGGGGACCCAAGCACAGGCAAAGCACCGTGTGCCGGACCCAGGGGAAGCCACTCAGGTCCCATAACAGCAACACTGGGCATGGGGAAGGATGTAGAGATAGCTACTCCTCCCCACAAATAAACATGCCTCTGCACCGCTTGGCATAACTCATCTTCTCCCCACAAGGTAATGAACCCTGGCATCAAGCTCCATTAAACCCCATCTCTCTCCCCGCAGGGCCATGCTCAGCACCCAGCTGCCACGCGCAGGATGCGGCCACTCTTCCCACAGGGTCACAAACGGGAAAGCAAACGTGGAAGCAGACAGAAACCCGGGATGCAGCTCGAGGGCAAGGCCACTGGTACAGAAATGATGCAGAAACATGAGAGAGCTAGAAAAACTATGATCTAGTGGGATTTTTTTGCCTTGCATCAAATTTTCTCCACAGGTCCCCAGCAGCAAGGGTCACTGAGTGCACGGACACTGATCCTGCAAGGACCAAATGGTTTTGCTTATGCTAAAACCTCTCAACAGGGATCGACTGGCTGGTGCAACCAAGCTCCTCTCTCCACAGCTCGCATCTAGCCCAGAAAACAAACATTCACAGCAGCCAAGAAAGTTGAAGGGCTGAGGGAAATGAGAAGAGACACCTCTCCAGCAGCGTTAGTCACTTGATAGCCCATCACTTCTCATTGCATCACGTTCCTGCAATGCCACATTACATCAGGTTATCACACCATGGGATGTAATCCAACGCTGATGCGTGAGGAAACCTAATGCAACAAGACATGGTGGGGGTTAGCTGAGAATGGGGTTTATTTCTTGGTTTCTGGTCTGCTAGCCCCCATCATTCTGGGCTGCAACTCAGCCAATGCTGTGGGGGAAATAGCAATGAAAAAATACCCCTCGCTTGAGGCAAATCTGCTGGCTGTGCCAGGGAGAGTCAGGTAGTTGGACATCTCTAGGAATAACATCGCCTGGCTGTAGCGCTCCTGCCAGGTCCCCCCGTCCCCAAAGCCAAAGAAAGGGGAGAAAAAGGATGCCAGAAATGGCTCAATGATTCTTCAGTGATCCCAAACAGCAGCTGATTGGCATAAAAAAAAGAAAGAAAGAAAGAAAGAAATCGTGAGGTTTTTGCCTTGCAGAGGGGATGCAAACAGGGAGAAGGAGCTGCTCCAGCACCCAGTGCCTGCAAACCGGTGCTCAGGACAGCCGGTGACGCCGTCCCGGTGATGCTTCCAGCCCCAGTGAGAAGTATGGCAAGGAGGAAAACCTGCCGGTGCTGGGGGGCTGGATGGGCAGGAAGGGAAGTCACCTGAGAACCCCTTCTTCAGCCAAGAGCCAAGCAGTAAGAACAACTGGAAGAACCCAAACTAAGGTAGAAAGACCACATTTAGGGAAAGCAAACAAGGGAAAAGTCTGGGGAGGGGAAGGTGGCAGAAACCAGCCTGGATATGGAGTTGGAGGAAGTTTTTAGCTGAGGAACAAGATGCAAGGGGAGCTCACCCCCCCCACGACAGCTCTTGACACGCAAATCTCTCCCAGCAGCTGCCACATGTTTTCTGGGAGGGTTTTGTTTAGGCTGAGCACCACGCCCGGCTTGTAAAAGCTTCAGTTCCTGCAGAATTAACTGGGGCACCAGTCCAAGACAGGGAAAAAAGGGTCAGGCTGCTTCTCCCCGGCCAGCAGCAACGCCCTGGGTGAGCTCGTTGACCCAAATCCACCCATCAAGTCCCATCACCAGCATCTCCTGGAAGAGGGCAAACCGCCCCAGGCAGAGCCACAGGCAGGATCGGGCCCGGCTGCTGGGATCAAGCTCTGTGGTGTTTGCACCAGACCTGCCTGCATCGGGGCCAGCTTCACCCGAGACTCCGCATCGGCTCAAAACCCTGCAAAAGAGGTCTGAAAAGCAGCCTCCTTGCATGAGGGTAAAACCACAGCTGATTTACAAAGGTGTCCTTGGAAAAGTCACTCTCAAGTGACAGCCAGCCAGTGGCACCAACCCAGACAGCACGGAAAGGCTCATGGCTTTTCCAAATGACAGCACCTGTGTTATTGCGATAGGGAGAATATCTGTTTGCATAAATCAATATTCAATATGACAGTGGCTTTGTATATATACAGACACATATAATCAAGTTTCCAGGCTTATATTTGCTCAGAAGCACCCACATATCTCTAAACACTGATGCGAGGCACCTGCACCAGGGCTGTGCTCACTGCACAACACTCGACCAACGTCCTCCAGACCATCGATGCACAGGCGGACTCCCTGAGTTTCCCACTGTCACATCCTCTGCTTGGCATCAGCCCTCCCCCACCCCATGGAAGGGGGACCTGCGGGGGCCACTTGGACTTACTTGCTGAGAAGGTGGCTTCGGTGTGGACAGGAGGGGTGGAGGGGAGGAAAGGCGGGTACCCCACGAAGAAGGAGCGCAGGGAGCGCTCGGAGAGGAGCGGGGAGCGCTGTGCAGGGATGTTCTCGCAGCTTCCCACACTGTTGTGGATCTTGAGGTTCAAGGGCTTATTCTTCTTCTTGACTCTGGAAGGAAGAAGAAGGAAAAAGGGGAGAAGAGTAAAGGGCAAGAAACTGGGGACGGATTTGCTCACAGGCAGGGAGGAGGGAGGGATGCACCGAGGGACTGGTGGCACCCGTAGGATGGCTGCTTACACGGGGGGGATGCTGCACCACCCTCTGAGCTTATGTGATAATTAGACCCGTCTCCCTACAAGAACTTTCAATCCCTCCCCATCATCAAAAAAAAAAGCAATTTTCATTAAGGAACACATTGCATTCGAGAGCTCTTCCTCCTGCAAAAACTGACTGAAAAGGGTCAGTTGGTCCAAAAGCCCCATCACCCCCAGCCTTGCTGGCCTTATTGCAACCCTGAAATCACCTACTGCCCGCCAGCCCTCCATGGGACTGCATCGCCCCTCAGGGCCCCAATCTGAGAGATTTCCAACACAAACCCACCCATGTGGACCTCGCTGATGGTTAAAAGGCATGCCTGCAGTAACGCCCAAGTCCTTGAACATCTTTGCACAAGACCCCAGGTAACTGCCTTGTCCCATCTGGGGCCAGGACAGCCGGATGTGCTGCTATACCCATCACGGCTCCTCTTCACACCAGCTCAGAGCCTGCCAGCATGGGGTAAGGCTTGCTCTCCAAGGCAGCCATCACACAGAGCTCATCCACATCCCAAAACACTGGCTGTTACTACCAGCCCCACTTGAAACGGGGGAAACTAAGGCATGGGGGGATTACAGAGCAGATTCAGACTGCTTGCTACAGCACCTAAAATGGACTTAGGCACTCACAGTGCTGCTAAGCTTGAGAGATGCTGCTAAGCCTGAGAGATGATGCTGCCTGTGCATCATGGCAATGCTGGCCCTGGCTCCTTCCCACTGGGAGCAAAGCACTGGCATCCAGATCGCTGGCACTCTGCAGCACCCAGCACCTGCTCCAATTTTAATGTCATTTAATGTCACCTACATCCATTTTAGGGCCCAAGCAGGGGAATTGAGTACAACCAAGGGGTGGACTGCAGCAGAGCGTGTCACTCAAGGCTAACACTGGGATCAGCTTCAACAGAAACCTGGGGAACAGCTCACCGAGGCACAGGACCATGGTGCGGACAACCCTAAGCACTGGGAAAGGTTCATCAGAAATTAAATGCTGCAGAGCAGTGGGGTACAAGACACCCAACCCTCACTTATCAGCCCATTTTTCCACCTGCCTTGCGCTGTGCCAAGGACCAGCCATCACTTTGGTGGTTCGGATGGGCCCAAAGCACCACACGAACCTGAAAGATTTGCAACGCAGACTGACACCGACAGCTCGCGGGGGCTAGGCTGCAGGTTTCTAGCACCGCTAAGCCTTGCTGGCTCAGCCGCTCCCACCCTGGCCACACTGCAATAGTGCAAGGTAGAGAAGAGCATCATCTGCCCTGCCCCAAAGCAGCCTCTGGGTAAGGTGGCTCAGCCCTTTTGAAGATCTGGAGGATTTGGGGCAGAGATCCCTATCCAAGCATGGAGCAGGCAGTGCGACAGCTCACGGTCATCAGGGACCGTCCTGCCCTCCCAGCAGTGCAGCTCGTGCATGGCTAGAGATGGTTTTCTCACAGGTTGACACAGTAGCATCGTTGCACAACTGAATTACAGCCTTTAACTCAACCTGTTGCCTTCAGTTCCTGGTTATACTGTTAGAATTAGGCAAAAACCAATGTGGGAGCAGAGAGGGAGGCAAGGGAATCGCAGTACCTCTGCGACAGCAGCAGCTGAGCCCATCCTGCCGCAGTCCAGGAGGGGAACACAGAGTATCTGGCTCCAAAACCAAACCAGAGCTATGCAACGCCGTGCAGTGCCATGCAATGCCACGAGCCCTGTTACAGTAGAGATCAGGAGAGTATAAACCCAGTCACTGCTCTCTCTCGAAACTGTCCTCTTTGTGACCAACAGCTGCTTTCCTGCAAACGCCTATACACTTATTTGCAGGCACCTGGTCCTGCTCTGCTGCCATCGCTCCAGTAATGTCAACCAGAGATGCAGCCAGGCTCAGACACCCGCTCCTGCCCACAGGCGAGCCATCCTCCCCGGGGCCACACACCTCCCACCACCCCGAGCACCAGCAATGCCCAGGGGCATCTGACCCTGCCAGGCGATAGGAAGTGACCGTGCTGCACTTGCCAGCCCGCTTTAGCAGAAGAAAATTAAATGCCCTCTAATAAGTTAATTGTTTCCTCACACAGGAAAAGCTGGTGCTGCCATGAGGGTGGCTGTAATGACTTCTTTGGGTGTCCTGGGCTCAGGGATGGGATGGATGATTGCCTCCATCTGGGGCACAGCCCTCCTGGCTTGGAGCCCATGGGGGTCCAATGCACTGGCAGCCCCATGGGCAATGCCCTGCCGCGGAGACCTGAGCTGCCCCTGACCCTCAACCCCCAGTCCTTAAAGCAAATCTGCAAAGCACCAAGGTGAGAAGAAGCCTGGTGTCCCCCAGAGCTGGTCCGACCCCTCTGTTGTTGCCGCTTGATCCCAACCCAACCCAGCGGCACAACCACAGCATTTCCCCCGAAGCCCCCGGCGCAGCTCCCCCAGCGCAGGCATGGCCACAGCTCCCCGCAAGCTTGGCCCCAGCACTCAGCCCAAAGCGCTTCCTGCAACACAGTGATTAGCCACTAATCTCATTTTTTTCCACCCATAAATCAGTTCCAGACCAAATATTTACCACAAACATCATTTCCTCGCCAAACAGGGCTGGTGACAGCTCTCATTATTAGGAAGGATGAGTGATTTTGGACAGAGAAATTTTTCTCTCTCCCTGTTTCTTCAGAAAAAAAAAAAGAAATAAATTAATAAATACACACAAACACCATGATCCAACTGGGTGACCTGCGAGGGTTGGCTGCCTGTCTCGCTGTGGCCCTCAATGCCTTTCCCTGTCCCAAAAGAGGGGGAGCAGGGACCGAAGCCTCCCTGCCAAGGAGAGGAGCGGGATGCTGCAGCAGGAGCATCCTCACCCCTGGCAAGTCCCCTGCTGCAGGGGGTTCACAGGGACAGGACATCCTGCTGCAAGGAGCCCAACATTGGGGACAACAGTGCCCCAGCTGTTAGGAACCCCCGAGGTGTCCCTGGGGTGCTGGGGGCCCGAGAACAAACCTGCACATTCACCTCCCTGGATATGCACAAGAGCTTGGTGCCTTCCCAAGCTTTCGGTCCTTCTCAAACAGGCTTAGATGGCAGCTTGTCCCTCTGTGAGAGAGCGGCGCCAGAGTAGGATACAGCCACAGAGCCCGCAGCGCCCATGGGGAGCCAGGAGGAGCTGCAGGGCCAGGGCAAACACCGGGTTTGGGTTGCAGAGGACATGGCTGTCCTCTTGCTGGCTTCCTCCTGGCTTTGCCCCCGATGGGAGCAGGTGTCCCAGCACCATGCATGGTTGAGTGGTGCACCCAGGAAGCAAACCCCCACCCCGTCCTCCAACAAAGGCAATGGTAAGTACTCCAAAAGCTGGAGGAGGACAAGTCCTGCAAGCAGCAGAGAGCACAAACAATGAGCTGCAAAGACATCCCAAGAGGTGACGTGGTTCCTCTGCTTCTCTGCAAAATCCTCTTGGCTACTCCAAAGCAACCTCGAGGCCGTGACCACCGATCTGGGGACAAGGCGTGCAGGGTGCCAGCAGGCCACAGGGGAAACCCCTCCCTGCCATGCAAACCGTGCCCCATTTGGGGCTGCTTGTGCAAAAAGAGGGTCAAACACCGCCCTTGCTGCATGGGCTTCAGAGCAGGGGTGCAGGATGAGGCCAGCCATGGGCACCACGTAAGGGACTTGCTGCCATGGGTGGGTCACAGCCTGCTTCACACCAGCCTACTCTCTCCACCCATGGGCACTGCAGCATCCCAGAGTGAAACTGGGATGGTTCCCCTTGGCCTTACACTGGCCATAGGGCAATAACCACTCTCATGGGAAGCATCTCCTTGCCCATCAGGGCATCCTCTCCAAGGGCTTTGCAGAGGGCTCCGAGGAAGGCATTTTTGAGAATGCCATTTCACAGAATCCTAGATTCATTTAGGTTGGAAAAGACCCTTAAGATCTTTGAGTCCAACCGTTCAGACCACCCTGTGCTCCTGCACCACCTGTGCTCATCTCAGCGCATGGGAGGAGCACCAGGACAGGGACGATACACCACAGCCCCCTCCCCTTAACCTACCAAGAGGACACTTGGTAAAACTCAAAGCCTTCCAGGCTCTTAGAGGGATGCACTTATGGCTGGTGGCTGTGCCAGCCTGGTGCAGGATGTGGCCGCCACCCTTTGGGAGACACGCAGCCGGAGCTGCACCAGCCCGGCCCTACTACAGCAAAAACATTTCCTCTACCACGAGCACTAAGCCGCTCCTAAATTAGGCTTTTTCCGCTCCAGGGGTGAAAGGTCTCTTGCTTTTCAGACAGTAAGCGGAGATAAGGATGTAAATCCCGCAGGCAGAGAAGGTTATACCTCCTAACCACTTCCAGCCTCAACTTCCAATCCCCCGGAGCAGTTTCACCCATCTCTGGCCAACATTTCCATTTTCTCTCATTTACCCAAGGCAGCATCGCATGAGGTGGGGGAAAGCATGTGCTGGAAATGCATCATGGTCCTCTCGGCCTAAATCCCCCAGCACAGCCCGGAGCCCCCAGACCCCACACCCCAGGGACAGGAGGAGCCCCCTCCCCTAAGCCAGGCTCGCTGGGCATTACTCCCCTGCTGGGCTTTCGAACCCAACTGAGGACAGTGGAAGTGGAAAAAGGGGATATTTTTTAAAAAACAAGGAAGAACATCACCTTAATTCCATTTTCCATAGGGATAAAGCCCCGAGACAGCAGCAGACACAGCCCCGCACCACCCTGGATGGGGGCCAGGCTGGACCTCGCTGTTGGAGAACTTGGACAAACAAGCCCTGGCCGGATCAGAAGGAACCAGTAAAGTCCAGTGCACAAAGCAAGCTGGGCTCTCTTCGATGCTCAGGGAAATTGGCTGCACTAACCCCCCCATTAAGCACCATTTCAGACCTCTGCAGAAGCTGGCAAGTTCTCAGCTGCTTGGCTGGGGTGGAAAAGGCAAGCGCTCCCTCTAAAACATCCTGGTGATGACACAGAAACGCTGATGGAGAAGCAAGCACAGCAGAAGGGAAAGCGCAGCACAGCTCTGCAAAGCCTTGGGCTGCGGAAGGGGCTATTTAGATGGTGGCAATACCTCCCAGCCCCCGGGAAGGACCGTTTTCTTCCAGTCACAGCTGGACAACTACTGAAATGAGACTCCAGCCCGCACTGGGGGAGGCTGCGAAGCACCAAGCAGGGGGAGTGGAGAGCTAGTTATATACCAGTTATTTTTTATTTTGGCTTCAAAGGGTTTGTGAGGAGCGAAGAGGACCACATGCAGTTCATCTTGAGGCTTGAAGCCCTCCGACCATCTAGGAGACACCCTAGGGTGACTACAGTAATCCTCTGCCACCCCAGGGATGGCAGGAAAAAGTGCCACTGCAGGGACAAGGGCTCCTTTCCTGTCAGATTCAGAGCAGATCCCTAAATCTGAACATCCCAACTATTTTTTTTGCCACTCTGGGAGCCTCAGATCCCCTCTCTACACTCATCCCAGCCCCGTCCCCGCTGCAAGAGGCTGCAAAGCCAGGCAGCCCTGGAGGCTCTGCAGGCACCAAGCACCCCTCGCTACAGGAGGGCCAGGCTCCCCGCCGGCGAGACGGGGCTGGACCATGCCCCCCACAGCCCTCAGCTCCCCAAACCCTTTTCGAGATCACCAGTTGTTGGCCCTTCCCACATTGCAAGCCCCACAGCTGCTCCTGGACCTGCAGACCCTCCCCAGCATCCCCTGTCAGCCTGATCCGCTCCGTTACCTCTCACTGTCCCCTAACCATCCACATTGCCTAAAAAAGAAAAACCAACCTTATTTTTATCCTTGCCTTGCCCATGCATCTCCCAGGGGGAACACCAGACACAGCACCCACCACCCAAGCCCCACGAAACCAGAGTTCACAGGAGCATCAGGGCTCATTTCTGCCGCGGGCTGCCATGGATGCTCAGGAAAGCCGGCGCCGCTCGCTGGGAGCAATTCCACGCACAGATAGGTAAGTGCCAACTATTAGGGACATAATTTCATGCAAGAATTTGCTAAATATATGATGATGGTTTTCAAAAAAAAAAAGGAAAAAAAATAGCCCAGCTAGTTTGAAGCGCTTAATGCAAATCCCTCTAGGTGTCAATCCAGACTGAATGGCTCATCTCCGCCTGCTCTGCGGAATCAGTCAAATGCTTATCACCGGCTTGGGGCGGGGGAAAGAGAGGGTTTCAACAGGCGGTGAGAAACACTAGCAGACACCCAGGACAAAGGGCCCATCACTCCTTTCAGCCCCAGCGAGGCTCTAAGTGCATCGAAGCCCAACGGGAGGGCAGGGATTGACAGGACCTTGCGGCATGAGCCGGGATGCAGGGATAGTACGGATGCTCTAGGGTCCCTGACAGAAAGGTACCCCGAGAGGATGGACGGAGCTTTGCTGGGCGAAAGCACGAAGCAGCTGGGATGGCCTCGGGTGATTCACAGGCTGGAAAAGTGGGATGCGCTGGGAAAGCGAGCGCTCGCCAGCAGAAGTTGGTGTGTGAGGAAGAGCGCAGGGGAACCTATATGCTATGGGGAGCAGAGATGCAATGGCCGTAGGGCTGCCAGCCCTGCGATGCTCCAGGGACATCTACGGCGCTGCCCTCAGCTACGGCTGACCCACGGCCATCACCAAGAACATCCCAAAGGGGACTCACCAACCAGTTCCCTGCACCCTGGTGGCATTCACTTCTTCAGGCCTGTTCCTTAAATAAATATGAAAATCAAGTAAATAACTATCTGCTCTGCAGGCTTTTGTTGTCACTTGCCATTATTACTGTAATAAAAAAAAAAATTAAGCGGTTTACATTTAAAATGTAGCCAAAATGGGGGAGTTGACCCTGCAGCTGACTGCGCCAGACTATGTTTTATTCACCGCTTTGCTCCTCTCCGACGCACTCCAATTTCAACGCAAGCGTTTCTTTTAAAGGAAGGGAAATAGAGTGGAAAAAGAAAATCTTCTCATCAGTATTTCTGTTAGCTCTCTGCAAAGGATTAAAGATCGCTGCTGCCTGGCCTGAAGTTCACAGTCTCAGTAAGGATTCAGCCCAGAAGATTTATGGCCTTTTGACTGGCTTAATTGCACAATATTCTGTATTAAATCAGAGGAAGGAGTAGGTGAAGCGCTTTCCCGTCCACACCGGGCAGTCGCCTCCAGCCTGTGCAAGCAGCATCCATGTGCAATGACAAAAAAAAAGAGGGGAAACCCCACAAATTTACTCTTGCATTTTTTTAATGCAAGAAGAGCTGCCAGTTCTGCTCCCTTCCTGTTGGGTTCCCGTGTTGGCGCATGCCTGGCAAAACCCAAATCCTCTCTTCAGGGATTCAAAAAAAAAAACACCAAAAAAATCCAGGCAACTTCCCTGGCCAAGAAGCACAAACATCCCCAAACCAACAGGCTTGGGGAGCTTGGACCAAAACTACCATGGTTGGAGCTATCACAGCCAGAAAAGGAGGCACCAGGTCACCTTTCATGAGAATAAACGTACAGGATCCACAGCCGGTGCTGTCGTGCGTCCCTCTCCACGCAGCAAGGACAGCACCGGCTGCTTCAGCATTTTCAGGGTTCAAGGCAAACACACAGGTAAAGCCAGTGGATTATTTGAACCTGTCTGAATAGATGAAATTTCTTCATTATACACCCAGATCTGAACAAGCTCTATGCAATACTACCTTGATATTTAAAAAAAATATAGAGAATATCTACCAGATGTTACATTTATCCTCCTCATTACCGTAAGAGGTGACAAACCCCTCCTCCTCCGGCCAGAGGAAAAGCAGGTTCTTCATATCAAAGCCTCGACAGTTAAATATTTATCTAAGTGCCTGTCTCCGCTTCCCTGGATGGCTGAATTTTAAGGTTCAAGTCTTACTGATCTATTATTCTCTTTTCGTAGCACAAAGCATAACTTTTTATTACAGCTGCAAATTATGAAGCTAGGAAATTCTTTGAAGGGAGCTCAAGCCAAACAGGTTTTTTTTTTTCCCCTCCCGGGACTCATGTGCCGATGAGACGGTGCTGCAGGAGGGCAGCGGGAGCAAGGCTCAGAGCAGACGCAGGCTGCTGCATGGAAGGAGCTCGAGGAGCTAATTGCCAAGATCCTGAAGCAGGTCCTGTTTCTCATTAAACCCCTTCTGTTTTCTTCGTTTCCACCGTTACGTTTCTTTGAGGGACACACAAGGGTGGTGGTGGATGAGCCCCACCTGCTGTGGCCAACCAGCGATGGTGAGGTTGAGTTTCCTTTTGCTGGAGCCATTTCCACACTGGTTCAGTCCCGGGGTGTCTCTTGTTTGACAGTTAGAGATGAGTGGATTTCTCCATCGCTAGACAACACCACCTCAGCCAGGCAGGGCAGCTCTGGGCATTTTTTTCCCCCACCGAATCATAGACTCATGGAATGGTTTGGGTTGGAAGGGACCATTAAAGGTCACCCCATCCAGCCCCCTGCGTGAGCAGCCCCCCCAGAGCAGGGGCACAGGACCGCGTCCAGGCGGGGTGGGAATGGCTCCAGGGAAGGAGACTCCACAGCCTCTCTGGGCAGCCTGGGCCGCTGCTCTAGCACCCGCACAGCAAAGGGGTTTTGCCTCAGATTTCAGTGGAACTTCCCATGTTCCAGCTTGTGCCCGTTGCCCCTTGTCCTGTCGTCGGGCACCGCTGAGAAGAGCCCAGTCCCACCCTCCTGACACCCGCCCTTCAGATCCTGATAAGCACTGAGGAGATCCCCCTCAGCCTTCTCTTCTCCAGGCTGAACAAGCCCAGGTCTCTCAGCCTCTCCTCCCCAGGGAGATGCTCCAGCCCCTGAGCATCCTTGTGGCTCTGCGCTGGCCTTGCTCCAGCAGCTCCCTGTCCTTCTGGCACTGGGGGCCCAGCACTGGACACAGCACCCCAGCTGCGGCCTCCCCAGGGCAGAGCAGAGGGGCAGGATATCCAGTGTAAATCTACCCTCCTTTCATTTAAAACCATTACCCGTTGTCCTGTCACTACTGTTAAAAAGTGTCCCCATCTTATAAGCCCCTTTAAGCACGGGAAGGCCGCAATAAGGTCTCCCCGCAGCCTTCTCTTCTCCAGGCTGAACACCCCACCTCTCTCAGCCTGTCCTCATAGGAGAGGAATGAGTGAGCTGAAGACCACAGAGCTCTCAATTGGTATAAGACCCTATTTCCCAGCCACCATCATCTCCATGCTTGCAAAACTCAGCTAAGAAAAGAGATGTGATCAACTCAAGCATTTGCCTACACCATTTGCGTTAATATGAAAGAGCGCCACTTGCACAGCCCAGGCACCCATGCACACACCTGGACCTGTTTTGGGAGGTAATTCTCAAAAAATTACAGCACTGGAGGGAAAAGCATGGACTGCCCATGGCTGGAAAGCCCTGAGGTAGGGGTTCTTTACACTAATTACAGCTCTGCAAACCTTTCATCTCAGAAGAGACACAGGGCAATTTTTCTCTGTGGTTTGCTTGCAGGCTGCCTCTGGATCTAAGGTTGCTGATGCATGGTGGGCTTGGGCAGCTCTTTCACTGAAAGAGAAAAGTCAGAGCAGTCTCATGGCTTTTTGGGACGCCTGCTCTCCCTGCCTTCTTGGTTTTCATTATTGCCAAGGAAGCCACCAGAGCACTTGGCCAGCCCACCACCTGCATGGGCACTGGAATGGCCCCAGCAACGGGTCAGCAGGGGCTTGCAGGATGGTGATGGAAGGCCCTCACCAACCTCTTGGGCCACAAAGAAGAAGACAGATGAGCTGCTTCATGTCTTTCCTGCATAGCTACAGCCGGAAAAGAGAGCTGAAAAGAGCTCAAGCATGTCTTCCTATCATGACTAACAGTGGTCAATCCATCTCCTGGTCACCACCCCAGGACGTTGCCCACAGCACCTGCCCTCACCGTGCTCTCCCCTCCCACGTGGACACCGTGGAGGCAGCAAATCAGGCAATGGTGCCAGCAGCAAGAGAGCTCTGCTGCCTCTCACCCGTCCGTCTGTCGTCTTGTTGCCCCCCCCCCGCCAAGATGTTAATCCTTATCTAAATTCATAATCATGCTCTCGATTTTCAAAGTGGCGAAAGGAGGCTCAACTTCTCATTAAAGGACACGGTGAAAAGTTTCTCCTCCAAGCGTGTTAAAGCTCCTGCTCCTCTTGATGGAATACCACAGCAGTAATTAACATTAATGACATACCTAAGGAGAACCGCAGCCCAGAGCAGTGGGATAATTGCAGCAGAGAGCCAATTTGTTACGGAGGCTACCCATCACTGTCAAGATGCGGTGTGCAGACCATACTTTGAGAGAGCTGGAGACAATGCAGGACCTGTGCAAAACTAACCATCAAAGGCAACGAGATTAATCAGAAAGATTATTTGGAAGCAGAGAGCGAGATGCTGCTCGTTTTGCTCTCCAAATTCCCTCACTTCAATGCTTTCCCCCTTGCAGAAGTACCAGGCGGGTCTCTATATTTTCGGACACCATACCAGATGAATAACACAATGCTGAAGATGCTGCATATGGATTATTTGCACATGTTGTAGTGTCCCGCTGCATCCACCTGCTCTGCAAACATCAATCTCTTCCTCATCCCCAAAAGCCAAGAGCCCACCTGCCTTTCCAAGCCTGGGAAATGTCAGAGACACACCAGGCACAAGAGCCATCTCAACACCACTCTTATCAAATCCAGCCCACGCAGAATATCAAATAATTGATCTACCTGGTAGAAGCGTTGATTGGAATTGATACAAGAGAAAAGGTCATTATTATAAAGGTTGCAGAGCAGCAGAATAAATGACCTATCACTCAGTAGCGTTTAAGACCAGCATAGATGATTAACTCTGAGGGACAACCGAGCTGCAGGCTGCTCAGTGTGGTGAGGATGGTGGAGAAGACCTCTGGTCCTGGGTTTCTGCAAGTCTATGACTCAGTCTTTCACCTCTCTGCCTAGATGCCCCAAGTAGGATCCTACACTCGACATGGCCAAGTGCTGCAGTAGATACCCTGTTCTCAGGTGTTTCTCTGTTAACTGGGATGGAAAAAACCAACCCCACAACAGAGGAAGTGTCAAGTTTGCATTGGTTCAGAGTTGAAAGTAATACAATGGAAAAGGAAAAGAAGAAAATGGGCACGTGCTCTATCACCAGATCAGATGTGAACTTCACGTCTGACTTCATGCATTCAGGATATCCTCATCCTGATTTCGAAAAACAGTACCAAAACAAACCACCTCAGCATCAACAACGCTAAAGGCAAGGAAGGTGACCATCATAAGGTCATCAAAGGCTTTGGATAAACAGCTTTTTCCACCAGAACAGCTAGCCCTATCTGCATCCACACCTCAAATGCAATTGCAACAATACAGGATAAGGAGACTTCATTGAAAACCTACCTAAAGTAAAGCTGCCTTGCGCCGGAGGAGCCTCCTCCCAGCCCAAACCTGACCTAGGTACACCACAAAAACTGCGTGTCCTCTCCAGCAGCTGCTTCACTTTAGCTCTCAGGAGAGTTCAGCATTTCCCCGGGGCTCAGCTGGGTCAGGTCACACTGTTTTAATTCACCATTGATACGCTCTGATCCTCCCTTCCCAGCTGCTTGCCGGAGGCTATTCTTTGAAGGCCACAGAGTTCATTAATTTGGCCAGACACCAGAGTGGCAAAAGGAACCACAACCAGGGAAGCAGACAAGGTTTTGGGCTCACCTCCGCTTTGTGTGGCTCTAAGGATGAAGTCCACCCGACCACTGCTTTGGGGCAGGACACCCCAGGGCAGATCTTGCCTCCAGAGGGCTATTTTATATGCACCCTTCCAAGGGTTAACACATCTTCTTGAGCTCGCTCTTAACTAGCTTGGCTTTTGCTCCCCAACTAATGCATTTTTAAGACATTCCATTCAGAGTTTGTTTTTTTTCCTGACTTCTTGCTGATGAATAATCATTAACTATCCATGAAAGATTTAAATGGCCCGTGGAATTCATGAGGTATTAAATGGGCATTATATTATCAGCCACTCTAAATGTTTTGTTTCCGTTTCAAGACCATTCATGAGATGTTTATGGATTGTGGATTTATGGAAGCCAGGGGATCTTTTTAGGAGTAATGTTCCATACCCCAGAGTTATGGTCAACAGCTGGAGGCTCTGTGCAGGAAAATCTGAGGCTGTAAGCTCAAAAAAATTAACCCCTGCTTCAGAAGACTTCAGTATACAAAAATGATGAATGAAACCCTAGAAATAAGCTCTGAAACAGAAAACGCAAATAAACTTATGAGCTGTCATCAAGAGTCAAGTGGTACGTGGTGGCTTTCCTCCAGAGAGGACCTGGTCGCTGCTGCTGCTCTCCCAGATATATGATGATGGTTTACTTTTGTGCTTGCATTGAGATGGAAAAATCCAGGGGGATTTTTCCAGCCCCACAGCACCCCGACAGCTTCCCTCCATCAATACTGACCCACAGCTCCTGGGGAGAGGGCTTTTTGCTTTTGCCAAGGGCATCTCTGGCTCCCCAGAGCCCATTTCACCCCATCCTGAGATGGGACAAGCCAGGTGAGGAGATAAATCAGCCTGAGGGACACCAGCCTTCCCCTTGGGAGGGTTTCACATGGGTCCCACTAGAGAGCAGCCTGCAAAGAGGCAGTATGGGGGTAAATCTAGACCCAAAATCGCCCCAGGAGATCCCACCCAGCACTTGGGGTCCCCAGCAGCATCCCCAGACTATTAGCTCAGCAGGTCTAGCACATCTTTCCATGCTGGGACATGATACATGGAACAGAAGCCACGATCCAAAGCAAACCAAGAGCCCACTGGCACAGCTAAAATCAGAAAGGGGTTGATCAGAGAAGGCTTGAAATAATTTTTCAGGGATGAGCTCCATATTTGAGGTCAGGAGGAAACCTCTCTCCTGTGGAGAGCACAGAGGGCTCGGACACCACAGAAGTTATGACACTAAAAAAACCCTACCCTAGATGTGCATTGCATGGACACTGCTATAAAATAAGAATTAGCTTATAACAGCCCCCAAAAGCCACTTTTTTCTCTGTGCCAGGCACAGCGTTAGCCACCGCATTCAGGCTAATAAACAGCTAAAACTTTAGCACGCCTCTGCTAGAGAAAAGGGGAAAAAAGAAGCTGCCTCTTTAATGCATTAATTACTATCCCGAAACACTAATGGGATTAGCAGGCAGGATTTAGTGGTTGCCTCCTGAAAAATCATTAAGCGCCATTAGAGAAAATTAACCTCCCTGGTTCTCCAAGCGGCATTCGGGAGCCTGGGTCCTTCCGCGTCGCCACGAAGAACCCCCGGTAGGATGCTAGCACAACGGAGCCCTGTTAAGATCGGCTCTCTCTTTCCTCTATTAATTCACTAACCATGAATTAAAGTTGTATCACCTAAGGTGGCCCAGCACCGCCAGGAAGGGGAGCACCAGAGATGCTGGGCAAACAGGACGCGGTCAGGGAGGGACTGAAGGAAAGCAGAGATTGATGAAGGAAGAGGAGACGTGACCATGTTCATGCAAACCCTGTTTACAATTTCATTTTCCACACCCTGCCCTGCTCTTTCCCCTTGCAGGAAAGTCGAGGCACCCTGTCCCCCACTTGCTCGGGAAATCACTGGCCAAAGGGTTTGCTGGAATAAAGTCCAGACACCCATGTCCAAACCTGGCCTTAGATCCATGTCAGGGTGACCCGGGGTGTGCAATGACCGCGGTGGGGATCAAATGGCTTGAGGGAACCAAAGGCATGCTTTGCCTTCAGTGAGACCCACTGCGTTAGCGAAGGGTAGAGCTTGGATCGGATGCCGAAATGCAAATAAAAGTAGGAGAGGAGACAGGCTGCTCGCTAAGGCTTTGCTCCTGCAAACGTGGCGATGCTCGCTGGGGACAGACCAAAGTAAATATGACTTTCTAGTGCCTAAGCACGAGGTGGAGGGTGGCCTTACAGGAGGCATCGTCCAGCTGAATTATATTAATTTCCAAAAGCTAAAAGCCTTTAGACCATGAAAGCTCCCAGCCCGGGGGAGAAGGATGAGCGCCTTCGTTCCATGTAACAACCGCAGCCCGGCGGCTGCCGCAGCCTCAGGGACACGACGGGGAAACAAGTGACACCACGCTGCTGCAGCCCCCGGATACATCTGCTGCCCCAAACCCCCTCTGGTCTGCCCCTGCCCAAACAGGGGGAGGTGAGGGCCTGGCAGGCAGGAGCACCCCGAGCAGGCAGCAGATTTTAACCCTTCACATGCCCAACCCGGAGCTGCCTGAGCATCACAGCTACCTCCGGGGCCGGGCAGGAGGGTCTGCAACGCCAATGCCAGGGTACCCAGGCTTTCCCCTGCTCCCACCACATCCCTCAGGGAACTCTGCCCGGGCTTCTGCCATGGCCTCACTTTCTAAGAACCCCAAATTTGAGGACAAGCAGTGCAGTTTGGGGCTCCTGTTTTGGGAGGCTAGCAGGGACCAGCCGCGCTCCATCCCGACGCATCCTCGGGGAGAGGAGATGATGCCCGGCGGCAGCCACCGGTCCCCTCCGTCACCCCACGCCGAGGCAGCAGAAGGGCTTTCTGAGCACGGCCACCAGAAGGGCTCAAAGGAGACGGAGAGGGAGCGTGTTGGTGCCGGGGAGCCCTTCCCCTGCACAGCAGCAGCCTCTGCCGGCACCGGAGCTGCAGAGCAAGAGCAGTGGGAAGGAGCTGTGGCATGGCCAGAGGCTGAAGGGCTTTCTGCAAACACCAGCAGGGACAGAAAAGATACTGGGGAGGTCTCCAGAATATAAAAGGTTATATCCATAAGGCTTTATATATCCACAGATCCACGTTTCAGCTGAAAGATGTTTCTTCCCATCTCACACCCATGTGCAGCTCTTACAGCCGGGTTGTGCATCCCTGCGCCGCAGCTGCAAAATCCCACCATCCCACCCACCCGTGCCACGGCGGCCACGCTCCGGCACGTGGGGGCTTTGCCGAGCAGCAGCTCCAGAGCCCCTTGGTGATCCCCACCCAGCCCACGCTCCCAAAATGAGGTCCCAGGGGAGCAAAGTAGACACCATCCCAGCAGCAACCCTGCTGCCTGTTAGAGCTGCAAAGGGCTTTTCTACCTCAAAGATGAAAAAAAGAAAAGGATACCGAGCCCCGAACTTTAGGGACCAAAGCACTTTTCCAAAGGAGCTGGGATGAGTTTCATCACCCCACCACACACTGGCATCCACTTACTTGGGGGTGTGCGCCTCATCCACGCGATGCCCCAGCTGGAACTCATGGGACTTGCTCCGGTGCAGCGCAGTGAAGCCGGGGATGAGATGGATCAGTTTTCGCGACGAGGGTGGGGGTGTGCCAGGGGGCTTCAGTTTATTCCTCCGTCGTACTGGTGGCGTGCCCGGCGGCGTCATCGTGGTCACGATGTTGGGGGTACGCGGAGGGGTGTGAGCGACGTGTCGCTGGCGCGGGGAGGGTGGCAGGGAGCGGTGGCCAGACTCCATGGGTGGGCACAGCCCCGGGTGACCCTCCACGGTCAGTCGGTCCACGTGGGTGTACATGGGTCCATGGGGTGAGCCCGGGTGGCAGTGATGCTGCCCGCACTTGGGTTGGACCTTAGGGCTCTGCGAGAGGTGCGTCCTGCCCCATTGCCCCGGCTCTGGCTGGCACCCGGGGCTGTTCTCCTTCCCCGGCTCCGTCGTGGGCCACTGGATGGTCCAATCCTGCTTGGAGAGGCTGCCGCCTGTGACAGAGCACACAGACATGGCCATGCGGCGCGGCAGAAGCCACACCATCCCCGCCCCGGCACTGCATCCCCCCCAGAAACATCAGCAAGAAGCTTCTCCGTGTTATGCACGTGCAAAACCAAGCAAACGCTTTGCAAGGAACAGAGAGGTGCTTTGCCCACGCGCTTCCCCACCTGCTGAGACCCCCGTGTGTGTCCCTGCCACCGTCACCCCTCTTCCCACCACCACTCCAAAACAGGGCATGCGGATCGGCCACCCCTTACCTGGCCAAGGCTGATGCCCCCATCTCACACCTGCAAAACCCCTCCGTGGCACCCAGTGTGCCATTTGCATAAAGGAGGGGGACTGTAATTAAGCGGGGCTCCTCTCTGCTTCTAATTATTCATCTCCACTGGCTCAGAGATGAGCAAAGGGCTCTCGGCTGCCACTTCACAGCACCAAAGTGATGGACCCAATTCAAGGTCCCTTTGCTGACTCCTTTTGATCGCCTCCACTAAGAAAACCAACATAAAACCGTAATCTCTTTATTTTAAAAAAAGCTCCATCCCCATCCCTTTTTGATTATTAATTGCCTGGCCTCTTCTCTCCCCAGCCTTTTCAAGGGGAACATTTTATTTCAAGCACCAGAGGAAAAGTAAAGGAGGAAAGGGCTTTGGAAATGAAAGCTTTAGGACTGGATTGGAAAAAAGCTCTGGGGGAAAAGGGTGACGAGTTTTCTTGAATCATTCTCCCAAAGCAGAAAATAAAAATAAAAAATAAAAAAAAGTAAAGCAACTCCTATCCGCTGCTTTTACAGTTGCTTCTCTAGCTGCCACAAAAAGCCCTTTGACCCAGCAAGAAGCTCATAAAAAAGTGAATGTGCTTCCTCATATTTTAATTAAGGAAAAATTCCTGCTGTAGGAAAGCCTCGCCTCTGCCAGGACGGCACTGCCAGGATGCTGGCGTGCCTCCGAAGCCACTGCGGGCACACACAAGCCCCCTCCTCACCGAAAGAGCCCAGCCCAAGTGGGGACACGGCAGGTGACAGGTCGGCGCATGTCACACCCTCCTGAAGCGCAGCTCTGCCTGGGGACGTGTCACCTCCAGCAAGACCACCTTGCCTGCAGGCACCTGCACCCACCTGCCAGCAAAGCTGGGTGCTCAACCCAGCGCCACGTAGCCGGACTCTGTCCTCATCCCCGAGGCCAGCCCGGCTGGTGGCACCCAGCTTCACGCACACCGTGGCCACGCCGGGGCGTAGGTGAGGGAGGATGCAACACCGCCAATTAAGTCCTCCCTCAAGCCATCGAGCCCTCTAGTTAATTAACCTGCACCCAGGGATTTGCAAATCAGCATGCATGTATGCAAATCTCGGTGCTCCCCCATTGGTTGCTCCGCATGCATAGATTTACATAACTCAGAGCTGCCCGGATGCTGCGGCCCCGGCAGCATCCCTGCACTCCCACTCCCAGCAGTAATTAGCAGCAGTTAATGAAGGAGAGCCAAGGCTGCTCCCCGCGACCCACGGATTGGCCGCGGTATCACAGCCACCGCGTCCCCCCCTTCGACGCTCAGCTCTGTCGTAACACAACTGATGCACTCGAGAGCAAAAATAACCCGTTGTGGGGCTGGTGGGTGCGTCAGGGCTAAAAATACCCTGGATAAGCTGGGGGAACGTATTTTCAACACACGGTTGCTTACAGGCACGCTGCAGGTAGTGGGCACTCCGCTCGATGAGATACGCTTAAACCGAGAACACACTTGAAAGCAAAAATAACAAAAAAAAAATCCCCAAGCTCTTCTTTCTGCAAAGCGTGTTAAATGCTTTCAGATTTTGCTCCCCCCCAGGGTCCCCCCCAGGCATTGCTGCTCTGCCAGAGCCGATTCCCAGCTGGAAAAGCAAGGGAAGAGCTCGCACAAAAGCAAACTCCCCTTTGCCCAGTCTTCCCCAAGCTCTGCCTGCCTCGATGGCGCTGCAAGGCTGCCTGATCGCTCCTAAAAGCCTGTTCGTTTTGTTTAGAGAGCAAATACTAAGTGCATATTGAAATGAGCGTCAGCTACGGCCACCCACCACCCCTCCAACCCCACGGGCCACCTCTCCCCTCCCAGCTGCCACGGAGGCCTGGGCACCAGCACAAAGGGAGAGATGCTCCCCTTGGCCAAATTTGGCTTTATTAATCCCCTCGGTGCTGCCACTGCCTCCTCGCTTAGCTCAGCCTCCTTCACTTCACCATATTTCATTAGGGAAGAAGCTTTTTCTGAACAACTCCATTAAAATAAACAGGAAAACAAACTCCTGGGAGGAGGCGGAGAGGAACATCCACTGTCAGGATGCAGCTTGTAGATCAAGAGATATGGAGGGATGGGAAAATGTCACCAGAAAAGCTGCTTTTCCCCATGCTCCAAAAAATGAATAGCAAGTTTTGCTTTGATTTCCTAAAACAAAATTCTGGGAGCAATTTTCTGCCCCTTAGGGAGCTGGGGGCAGCAGGTCCCATCCAAAGGAGGAACCGGACCCAAAGCAGCCCTGCACCCCGACTGCTCCTTGGGGGATGCTGCGATCGCTCTTTTTCCTTTCCCAAAGGCATCTCCAACCAAATGGAGACGTGCACAAACCCAGAGCAAGATCTCGGCACCCTTTACAGCGAGGGAAACCCCCACGCTGCAGCCGCTTCTCCACATCAGCATCCCAGCGATCGCACCCTCGCCATGGGGCAAAAATCAACCCTGGCATCGCCCAGCCCTTCAGCCTCATCACACGCTGGAGGGATGGCTCTGCGGGCATGGGGACACCGGTCACCAGGAGGGAACGACTCTGAAAAGCTTTACACCATGGCCAGCACGGCTTTCAAATCTGCCCCAAATGAGGATGCTCACCACTTTATCATTATATTGCCCTTCCCTACCCTGCATCTAATTTTCTTTTTAAAAGCTCCTCTCTCCTGAAGCCAAAGCTTTTCTCCCACCACCTAATGGCTTCCAGCAGGACTTTGCAGCTCCTCGAGGCCGGGACCAGCCTGTGCCCCATCCCCGGCGCACACAGCCGCCCCAGGCTCCTCTCGCCCTGCCTGACCCCGCACCGTCCCCAGGCCACCTGCGGCTGGGACGACTCATATTCAGCGCCGGCTCATTTTTCCCTGTAGGACAGCTAATAACCTCCACTCATAACTCACTAGTCACACGCCATCAACTCCTCAATCCACAGTGGCCCCGCTCAGCTCTTACTTAATAATAAATTAATCCCGCTTCAAGCTCAAAACTGACGCCTTGGCTGCTAATAAAATACCGCTGCCAAGTGTAAGGTTTTGCAGCTGAGAAAAACCCGATACAGACTTGTTAACACAATAAAGCAGGGGTTTAATATAGGGTTGCCACTATATTTGATAAACATAACATGCTTTTGGTTTATAAGCTGCTCTGGGGCTTTCCCTGCTGCTGGAGCTGCCCCCAGGGTGCTCCGTATGCAAAGGGACTCCTTCCCCAACATCAAACCCCATCCTGGCAAAATTCATCAGCATTTAAGCGATAAAACAGTGTCCTGCTTCCTCCCTGCCTCCTCCCCAGCCCCCGTGCCCCGGCAGAATTGGCCTGGGAAATTGGATGTCTCTAATTAACGACTCAATAAATAGAGATTGATGGAAAAGGTTAATACTGTACCTCATTCCTGCTTTATTAATACTAATCCTGGCTTCTAGAAATCGACCACTACTGCACTTGCAAAGAAATTACATGATGTTTTAAAGAGGCAGCAACTTGTTCATTAATTATATTTTCAAACTAGGACCATCTCTTGGTTTACAAGGAGATAAAACACAGATAAAAAGCCACGTCCATCGCAGCGTGCTACATCTGGGGTTCCTTCTGGAGGAGCTGCGGTAACCTGATGGGCCTGAGATCCCAGCACTGCATCCCAAGAGATCATCGCTGCCATCCTGAGATGCTTCTCAAGCCCCCCCCACCACAACCAGCACCCAGCTGGCTCCTCAGGGCTGTGCAAAGCTCCCACGCACCCGGCTGGTGGGGTCCAGCCAGGCGTAACGCAGCTCCTGGGGGCTGCAAGGATCAAGGCAACACATCTAGCAGCTAATTTCCAGAACCCTCAACGGAGGATCGGTGGTGCGTGGGATGGAGCCCTAGGGGACACCAGCGGGACATACGCTCGCCAGGCCCTACACGAGCCAGGCCCGCTCTCAAAGCTGACGTAGACCTTCCTCGCCCAAACTTGCAGACAGGGCAAGGCTGGTGGCCGTCACCGAGGCACGGAGCCAGCCAGCAGCTCGGCCTCTGCCGAAATACAGCTGAGGGACGCGTGGATGGAAGCAGCACAGTGTTGCCTTGGCACACTCCAGATGGGAAAGCTACAGCCCCATCGCTGCTCGGTCCCAGCTGTCCGCAGCAGCACGGGGGGACATTGCCAACGTACCAGAGACACTGTTCTGCCAATTCCCTGACCCTGCAGCCCACCAAAACGCGGTGCTGGACCATGGCGCATCTGAGACCCAGCCCTGAGCAGCTGGGTGGGACAATCTGCTCCCACCACCCAACTGCAGCCTAGGGCAGACGGCGAGCATCTCGCCCCGGCCCAGCCAGAGGTAACAACTGCCCTCATCTCCCCCCTGCAAAAGAGGGGCAGGGGCTGTGCTCCCCCTTTCCCAGGGGGCAAAAAGCAGGGGGAATGCTGAGATGGGGCCATCTGACCTGGCAAAGACTCTTCCAGGCAGGGAAACACCAGTGCAGAGGCAGGGGACATGAAGCTGTGCAGAGCGGGATACAAGGAGACCATCTGCCAACCCAGGTGGAGCTTTCTGCACCCAAATCCTCTGGAAATTCAGGGAGATTTGGTCTCCACTGCCCAGGGAGCTCCTGCATCCCTCTGGGCTGGCAGGGGCTCTGCAGTGCCCCAAGCTGCCTGTCTTCTCCCTGTCCCCAAGGCTTGTGCCATCCATCGGACGATGTGCCCAGGAGCTTCTCCAGCAGCGTGCACACATGGTGCTGGCACAGCAGGGACCCACGCCGACCAGCAAGGCCAGGGACTGTTGCACTGCGGAGCCCGAGTCTCCAGTCCCAGCAGAGCAGGAACGGCCACTGCAACATCTCTGCAATGCCAGAGGGACAAAACAGCAGCCCTCGCCGCAAAGCCCAGCCCGCTCGGGAGCGGCGCGATGATGGATGGAGTTAAATGGAGCGCTGGGGAAGGCAAACGCACACAGTGCCTGGATTGCAGCAAACTCCCTCCTGCAGGGGCCCAATGGACCACCAAGCCACGGCGCGCCGCAAGGGCTGGCAGCCCCATCACCTGCCCCATTAAAAAGCAAATCGAGCAGCGAGCATCCCGCAGCCCCCAGTACCCACTCCCCCATCTCTGCCAGCCAGAAACCCCCAGAGGGGCAGAAGATGTTTAAGCATCCTCACTGCAGCTGCTGAGCCAAAGGCTCACGTGGATTTTCCAAAGCATGGGTCCCAATGGGAAGCGGGGGAATTCCCTTGGCTGAGCGAGCAGAGGGGCAGGAGAGGGGATGCAGGGGCTGGGCTGAGCCAGCAGTATTTGTTTGCAACAGGCTTTAAAAGTCAAAGGTGTTTAAACAAAAAGCAGGCTGAGAGCCTTCCTCGGGCTCCGAGGGAGGCATTGATGCCCTTCCTCAAATAGTGGAGAGGCTTAGTGAAAATGCCAAAGGGAAGGAGGGCAGGAGCACAGGCAGGAGCCGGATTTGGGGAGTTAAAAAGCGTGGGGGGACTCATGCTCTGCATGAAATGTCAGGCTGGGTTCAGCCATCCTCACCTCGCTGCCCCAGCACAGGGGTGGAGGCGGCTGCTGCACCAGCCCGGTGGCAGCGCGCGGTGGCGGGGCGCCTCTGCCGCCGTCCACTGGCACCGCCACGCCGTGCCATGCCACGCCGTGCCACGCCACAGGGGAGTAACCACAACGGGTGGATGTGGCTGAGACCCCTCCAGGGCAGGAGCTGGGAAACCCTGCCTGGGACATCTTGTGCCAAGCAATGGTAACACAGGGACACCGCCAGTCCCTGAAAGCTGCCCTTCGTTGAAGCCATGTCACATCACCCTCCTCACTACCAGCGCTGTCCCCAGGGGCTGCTCTGGACCTGCAAAGCCCGGCCAAAAACCCAGCAGCTACACCCCAGTAAGGCTCATCCACCATCTCCCCCAGCCCTCAGGATGCAGCTACATTGGAGGAGCCCCCGCAAGGGGCCAGGAGCCAGGCAGAGGGGTCTGGCAGGACTAGGGTCCTCCTACAGAAGGGTTGTGCCAGGCCAGGACTCCCAGCAGGGACCACAGCTAAACCAGCCCACTACCATCACCCCAGGCTAGGGCCAGGAAGGGAGCCCTTGGGAAGGGGGCAGCGGGGGGGTTAAACTGTGAACAGGGTTTCACCGTTCCCCCCACCTCGCTGCTGCCCGTAGGCACCCTGCAGGGCAGCGCCCTGTGCTGGCAGCGCTCCCCCAAGCTGGCACCAAAGCACCAGTTCCATGGGGAAGAGCCACGCCAGCAAGATATGGTCCCCATGGCACATGGGGAGGTAGGGCTGAGCCTCTCCTGGGGGGGCACACACGTAGAGAATCCCCACAACTCTCAGGCCAGACCCTGCCAACAGCAGCCCCAGGAAGGGAACCCTCAGCCCCTGGACAGCATCATCCAGCAAGGCTCAGCTGGCCCGGGACAAGGTGCCAGGAGAGCCAGATCCCGCAGAGCCACCCGCTGAATCGCTTGCCCCTTCCCCAGGCAAACCCAGCCATCGCTGCAGCCCCCAGCCCCGCTCTGCTCGCAGGCTGCCAGCCCAGATAAAGCCAGAGCAGCTCTTGCTTCATGCAGCCACCTCTGCAGCGCGGAGCTCTGCTGCCACCGCCCGGGGACCTGCCAGCCCAGCACCCGCACCCCAGCGCCCGCACCCCAGCGCCTGGGGCCGCCAGCATCCCCGGGGGCACCCGCCAGCATCCCCTGGACCGGCTGCTGCGGGGAGGCACCCATACACCCACCCCCGGGGAAGGGGAAGCAGGGCTTGTGCGTGCCCCGGGAGGGGGTTTGGGCACGGGGGCTTCACTCTGCAGCCAGCCGGGAAGCGATGCTGAGTGACACGAGCTTGCCGACTTTCTGGGGCTTTTCTTGAGTCTGCTGGCTGTGCTCCTGCAAGCAAGAGGGGTCAGGGGGAACCCATAGGAAACACTGCACCCTCCTTGGGCAAAACCTCTCTGCAGAGAACTAACAGCTCATCGCTTGCCAGAGAAGGGAGCCCCCCTGCACTCCCAAGCCTCAGGGATGCACCAGTACAAAGATATCCCCTGCGGTCAGTGGGTACCCGGCCATTCCCCAGGGACGGAGGAACTCTGCAATCCACAGGGAAGACTCTGCAAACACCTCCAACGCATTAGGGCCGTGCTCCCGGTGTCACCGCAACGGGACGGTGCCACCCCAAAGGGCTTGAGGGGACCCAGCCAGCAGGTACAAGGGTGCCCGACTCACCGGACTTGTGGACGCTGCGGAGGCAGGAGAGGGAGGCGTTCAGGCGGGCACACTCCTCGCTGTTGGCCCCAAACTTCTCCACGGTCGCACAGACCTGGTCATCGGTCATGTCCAGCAGCTCCTCCAGGCTCAGCTGCCCGGGGGCGATTTCCTGGCAGGGAGGAATGGGGCAGGAGTGAGGTGGGAGGAATAAACCACCCTGGAGCATCCCCTAAACCAGCACCTTGGGGCACACAGATGAGAAGCTGTTCCCTCCTGTTGCCCCATGTGGGTCATAGACCCAAAGCCACTCCTTTTCCATCTCAATCCACATGAAAATCCAGAGGGCACAGCTTGAACCTCAGCTTTATCTCAATATTTTGCACAGTCTGAGGCATATCCAGACCCAACTAAACACTGGGACGTCTGGGGGCACCATGAAAACCTGTCCCTGCCCTGAGCGCACACAGGGACAGGCAGCTTCGGTACAGGCTTTCCTCTTCCCCGGGCGGGGGGCTGTTACGGGAGCACCTCCTGGTGCCACCCCCTCACTGCACCCATTGCCTGCAGGAGCCCAGGACATGGCACTTCAGGGTATGGCTTAGGAGGCATGGTAGTATTGCACTGACTGATGATCCTAGAGGTCTTTTCCAACCTTAATGATTCTGTGACCTGCCGCGGCACCACCATGCTGTGACAAGGACATGGGGGACCCCTGCTGTGGTGGGGCAGCACCCACAAGGTCCTCCTGGCACCCATGTCCTTCACTGGGAACAGCAATGGGGTGTCCTCACTGGTGGGTGGAGGAGAGCTGTGGGCCAGCACATCCCACCATAGGCTTGCAGCATCTTTCCATGCAGTAAAACCACCTGGTCCCTCTGCTCTGGTCTCCCACCACCAGCACTGTCCCCTCCAGCCTGCCCCAGGGCCTGAACACACGGCTTCAAGCCAGTCTCCATCTCAGAGAAAATGCCCCCTTGCCTAGTTTTTCTTCAAGGATCCCACAAACCCCTAGAAAAACAACTACTGGAGAGGGTCAGCACCCAAACCCGCAGCAGGGCCCTTCCCGCTCCAGCACAGTTGATGCCCTGCCCTTACCTCCATCACCTCCTTGCGGATGTCGACGATGCGGAACCAATGCAGGAGCTGGGGGAAGCCCTCCAGCTTGGCATTGCGCTCCTGCAAGGCCACCTTCCTCTTGCAGGACAGCTGCCGGCTGAAGTACTTGACCAGCTTGCTCTGGAAGAGAAGGCAAAAGCCCTGTGGGACCCTCTGCCATGAACCCCCCAGCCCACCCCGTAGCAGGAGGGGGTGACCACAGGCAGCTTTGGCTCTGCCTTCCCTCTGCCCCATCCCCAGGGCACACACAGCCCCTTCTGCCCTCAAAACATCCCCTGTTACCTGCTGCCGAGCTTCTGCAGCCAAGGGCTCCTTTGGCATCAAGCTGGGTGTCCGAGGAGGGGCATTTCCCTCCCAAAAAAAAGCCCTTTCTCAGTTCCTTTATCCCCAACTCAGCTTCAGCAGTGGGTCTTGCTCAGGGGATGGACAGCCCTCACCACCCCAGGGTCCCCACAGTGGGTGGATGAGGAGGGGGGGACACAGAAGCATTGCTTCTCCCACACCCTAACATAAATACCACCCCTCCCAGCACTGCCAGCACCCAAAGGACACCCTCGCCTCTCTTACACCCAGGCTCGGTTCAAAGGGACCCCCCCGAGCATCCCCCATTGGGAGCAGCCACAGCATCACACAGTGCCAAGGCTGGGATGTGGGCGTTTGCTCCTTATTCCCCCCTGCCAACAGCCCACGTCTGCCCCAGCCCTCCTTCCTCCCACTGCTCCTCATCACCACAACCAGAGCCATCAACCCCTCTTTGCTTGGCCGTGGCCCCATCCCTCCGCCAACCATCCCTCCCCAAGCCCTCCCACCACGAGGCCAAAGACGCCGCGTTAGCAACCGCAGCCTGACAGCTCCCAAAATAAAGACGCTGAGCGACTGGCCTCCTTTCTCAGAAATATAGAGCAGAGCCCAGCTCTCTGGAAACCTGCTGGGATTTCCTGCTCCTGCTTTTCCAGCTGGGTGATTCCCCGCCGCCGGCAGCGCTAGATGGTGCTGTGCCCCTGCCCGCCGCCAGCTCCCGCGCACCCCAAAAATAGACAAGCAAAATATGCGATGATTTGGGATAAAGAGGCGAGGGGAGAAGCCCCATCGCAGCATCGGGGGGTTTGGGAGAGCTTCCCCATCTCTCCTGGTCCCTTTCCTCAGTGGTACCCAGCAGCGATGGCTACGGGGCTCGGCATGACGAGATGTATGTGAGCAGAGGCGGGGGGAAGCAGCCCCCCCGCGCCCACCCGTTGTGGTTGGGGTGAGCTGGGTGCACCCAGAGAGGCACGGAACAGGCAAAACCACCCCTCTCCCTGCTGCTTGAGGGGTGACCGGGCAGCACAGGCATGGGAGAGGCTGGTGGTCCCCATTGCCTTGCAAACAGGGAGTCCCCACTGCGATGTCCCACCAGCATCACCTGAGCGGGTGACAGCTCTGCCAGGAGCCAGACACCCCAACAAGGCGGCTTCTCCCAACCTGGCTAAAGGCCATGGAGATTAATTACTGAAAATTAATACCCAAAAGAGAACCAGGACTAGCGAAGCGAATGGCCGGGGGGGCCACAGGGAGCCCTGCAGGGCTGGCTGGGCTCAGCAATGCCCTGACGAGCTGCCAGGTCTGCTTTTTAAGAAAATCCGCTCTCCTAACAAAGATCATCAAAAGGTTTCAGGGCCAGCCCCGATGGCACATCCTGAATACACCCCAGGCCCTTGCAGGGAAAATAGCAGCACGCACCTTGAATGCGCACAGAGGCAGCTCCTGCCCCCCCAAAAACACCTTCCCCACACACAACCACAGCAAAACACCAGCAAAAAAATGAATCACCTCCAGCCCCACCAGCCTGCTCTTCATCCAGCTCCCCCAGGCTGAGAGCCCAAGGGGAACCAGTGGGGATGCCAGAGCCACAACAGCCTCTCCAGTGCTAAAACCAGGGTCCTGGAATAGGGACAGAGCTGGGGACTGGGCAGTTCCATCACCACCATGCAGAGACATACTGGGAGCTGGAAACAGGGCAAGGATGGGGGGAACTGGAAGGAAGCACTTTAACTTCCAGGCTCCAGGTGGGGGAAATTCCATCTTACCCAGCCCTTGAGAGACCAGAGGGGCCATCGCTAGTGCAAACGAGGACCCAGATGGGAGTCCTGTGCCCTGGGCGTGGGCTGATGCTCTGGCCCATGGGTCTGCTCAAGCTGGGGGAAAACAAGCCCAGCAAACCTCTGCCAAGTCCAAAAGCACTTGTTTTGCTGAGAGCTTCACCAACAGGGCTGGAAAGGGAAGCGATTGAGACAGCCCCATGTCATGGGGAAAGCCCCATCCCACGGCTGCAGAGATGCTCTCGCTCACCCCGAGCCACTGCTCAGCCCTCCCTGCACGGGGCGGAGATTTTGCAAACATGCTAAATGCTGCTCTGCTGTGAAGGCCAGATCCTGCCTCGCGCTCCTCCTTTCCCCCTCAGCTTTTCTGTGCCTCAGTTTATCCCCCTGGGAAATGGCAGGGGGGGGCCCTGGGGTGCTGTGTGTGTGCAAGCAGAGGCGTCGGAGTCCCAGCAGCGCAGGGGGTGCTTGCTGTTTGGGGGATACGCTGCTGGTCCAACCAGGGGTGCTGCTGGTGGGGCCGGGGCGGCAGGGTGGCCCATGCACCTTCCCCGGGAGCGGGGGCTTGGTTTTCACACCATCAAGCACCTTTCCCTCCTCCAGCACTGCGAGGGGGTAAGGGCGGGTGTGATGCTCCAACAGAAGTGGGTAAAGCCACGAGCAGCCCCTTCCCCTTGGCCATGGTGAGGGGCTGATGGCTCCTGGGTCCCCCCATCTTCCCCCGGAGGCAGAGAGCTTCTGCTGAAACACAAGACCCTGACAGGTCTCTGCTGGCCTTCTGGGATGGGTGCAGGGAGAGGAGAGATGTCCCCACTCCATGTCACTCCCCTGGGACCCTGGGTGACCCCGGCGAGGCGAAGAGCTGGGGTGACCCAGGGCTGGAGCGCCCCCGTCCCTGTGCAAACCCTGCCTCCCCTCCGCACCCCGACGGGGATTTCCAGCCTCCTCCCACCACCCCGAGCAGGATTTCCCCTTGGCCGGCGCTCACCCCGAAACCCGGCACGGCGGCGAGCGGCGGCCGCCCCCAGCCCCGAGCAGGCACCGGGCACAGGGAGTGAAGCAGCCGGTCTCCAAGGAGCGGGAGGGCTGCTGCACCCCCCCCCCGGCACAGCACCCTGCGCCCGCCTTGACGTCAGCTGGGCTGGAGACGGCACCGAGCCCTGCCTGGAGACCAGGGAGAGGCAGAGAGAGGCAGCGGAAAATCCACCTGTGGGAGCACGAGGTGAAAGTTAATTAACCTTGCGCGGGCTGGGCCATGCACCGACAGCACCGGCACCCGGTGAGCCATCGAGAGGGAGCCTGCACCTGCTGGGATGCCCGTCCCGCTCAGCACGGCAGGATCGCACGTGCCTGTGCCGGATGCCTTCGTGCTGCGAAGCAGAGGTTGCTCTGCACCTCCAAATATTCCCGGCACAGCGGCGGGTTGCAGCAGATGCTTTTCCACGGTGTGTAGCCGCAATCAGAGCAACTCTTTCCCAACTCCTACCAAGGGGCTCGTTATTCCAGAGACACCTGGAGCACCCTTGGGCTGGGGAATACCTCACCACGCTTATATTTTCCCCCTCATGGCTCTTTCAAGGCCCTGCTAGGCTCACGTGCCATCTCTGGCTCTGCACATCATTTATTTCAAGCACTGCTAAATGGTCCCCAGGGCTCTCTCCAGGAGTACAGGGGCCGAAATGGCTCAATCTGGCATCCTGGGGATGCCTGGCTCTCCAGGAGGATACAGCCCATCCCCTGCCACCTCCCTGCTACCCTGGCAAAGGGCTGAGCCAAGACTGGTGGGGCAGTGCTGCCCAGCTGGCATGGGGCAAACAGGGGCTGCCATCCTCCCGGGGGGGCTGCAGGTTGGTCTGAAACAACGCGGCTGCAATCCGAGACACACCACGCCACAGGGAGGTGAGCACTGTGCTCACCCACGGCATTAGACACTAGAGAATCCACACACTCAGGCAGTGAAAATCCCAGTGCTGGAGCAGCGTCTCCTTTGGCCACGGCCCGTGCAAGTTTGGAAATGGCCATGGCTCTTCCCCGGGTGCCTCTTCCAATCCTTACCCGCGTGTTCACGCAGCAGCCGAAAGCATCCCGGGAGGGTCCCCCCTTCCCGGCGGGAGCACGGCAGCCCGGGGCGGGGAAACTCCTGGTCCGGGGTTATCCTTGGAGCCACGCGCCGGCTGCTGGAAGCCCCGACCCACGCTTTGAAATGGGGTGGGGGTTTGACCCCGCTGGAGTAACACAGAGAGCAACACGGGGCAGGACAGCCAGAAAAATTCACCCAGCACCAAGCAACTTTTCCTTCTTGCTTTTACCCCATGCTGCCCCCAGACCTTCAGCAAACAGGCGGGTAGCAGCACCCCTCTTCCGTATTTACACCCCAAACCCCAGATTTAGAGATGCAAAGCCTGACTGCCAGGCTCAGACGGGGAATACGGCCCCAGCACCTGTGCAGGACCAGGAAGGGCTAACGGGGGCGGCCGCTCGGCTCCCACCCTCCTGTTCCGACAATGCTCAGCCCCAGATCTGCTGCCGCCCCGAAGGAAGCAAACCAGCCCCAACACCCATCCCGGGCGGTGTCGGTCAGCGTTTTGGTCCCAGCCGCTGCCTTGGTTTCCGCTGGAGCCTGTCCTGAGGTACAAGCAAGACCTAAAAGCCTCCCAGGCTGAGGGCTGCCACCAAAGCCGGGCTGCAGCCAGGGGTACCCGTCCCAAACGAAGGATGCTGCGTCGCAGGATGCTGTTACCAGCTCCCCGCACAACCACGGCACACAAAGGATGGGGCCTCGCGTGTGACTTAAGGTGGTTTGAAAAAAAAAAAGAATGGAAAAACTTCTATTAATCCAGCAAAATCAGAGTTCAGCATATGAGGATTAACCAAATAAACGTGGATTCACCTGTTTTATTCCAGGTTCGTGCTGACGCAAGCGCCGTGCAAAGACTCTCCGGGGCACCTGGGGTGAGACGTCCTCCCAGCCCGCCCGGCCCCGGCCACCATCCCCTTCGCCTCGCCGGTGCCTGGCCCGGCTCCGCCGCCGCCAGATGGGAAGGGAAGAAGTGCCGAGCGGGGCCTCTGCGTCTGCGTCACGTCCTTGGGACGCGGCGGTGGCAGCAGGGACTCAGGGCCAAGCTCGGCTCCTGCTTACGCTGGCGGCAACCCAGGACAACGCCGCTGGGAGCCATGGGCTCCCGTGGAGCCGCTCCAGACCTACGCCGATGTGCTGGCACTGGGAATCCGGCGCTGGATTCACCCGTTGTCATGGGGGGCGACAATTCCCCTCCTGGGAATCACCCCGTTTCTGTGCTGAACAGTAACGGGTGAGCATCAGCAGGGGTGCCCAAGGCTGAGACACGCGGCAGGCACCCTGGTTCGGGGGTGTTTTAGGGAAGGCGATGCCAGGGCTCCCCGCAGCGGGCACAGCATGGTCCATCGGGGCTGGAGAGATGCTTCCCTGTGAGCGCCCGGGATTTGCGGGGTGGTGATCCAACGGCCACCTCCGAACCCTCTGGCTGGACCAGGCTGAGCTGCCCCAGCGACACCAGGATGTTGCTTCGCCCACGCGCCATCGCGGGATGCAGGGAAGGAGCATCCCACCAGGACGGCTTCACCACGCTCTTCAGCTCCCCGTGCTCCCGTCCACAGGAGGGAGGCGGTAACTCGTCAGCCGTGCTGACCCTATCGAGGAGGTCGCTCCACGTGGGATAAACTTCTGTAGTCCTGCACCTCCAGGCATCGGCTCTTCTGGGGGCTCTTTGAGCCTGCCTGCCCCCTGCAAAATCTCCCGCACACCCCAAAACCGCTGCTGCTTCATCCCCGCCTCCTTGTCCCTCCTCCGAGGTTGCTCCGGGGCCGTGCATGGACCAACAGCTCCAGGCTGAGCCCGCAGGCCCTCACACGGCGAGGTGGGATGGGACAAGGCTCGGATCACGGAGAGGTGATGGCAGGATCGGTGCGGGAAAGCAGCGTAAGTCTGTGCCCGGGATGTAGAGGTGGGAGCTGCACTCCAGCCCCGGGGTGCCCCCACGAGTGGCCCAGCAGCGGCGCGCCGATGCCCCGCTTGCTCCCACGGCACTCAGGATCTTCAGGAGTGAAAGCAGCTGGACAGGGAGTTTTGGTCACGGTCCAGAGCCAAAAGCTACCCCAGAGAGGGGCTGTGGGACCCTGGCAGGGTCCTGAGCACGGGCACCACTGTGCCACCACGTTTGGGTTCTCGGTGAGAGCGGCCGGGTTAGAAAGCACCAGCCGAAAGGCCTGAGCAGTGCCAGGCTCTGAAATCCCCCCACCCACAGCTCCGCTCCACATCAGCCACCTCCACGCTGCCATGGCCCTGCCAGCATCTCCCCGGGGTCACGGCCACGCTTCTCCCGGCTCACCCCGGGGCATCCCGGCCTGCCAGCCCCCTGCGGAACCCCAAATCCATCCCCAGCCAGGTCCTGGCACGCTCCAAGGGGAACCTTTTCCTATGGGGTTACAACAGACAGGGCCCCGCTCGACAGCTTTTACTTATATGTATTTTTCCCATCCATGAAACATAAATAAACCTGGCTGGCGCTCCCCTCGGCACGGCCTCGCTGCCTTTGCCCCCAGCAGCATCGAGGCCGTGGCTGGCGAAGCCTCCCCTTCCCGCCGGGGCTCTCCCTGCTGCCCGGGCAGGCGGGAGGGTTTGGGCAGGCGCTGCACCACCGCGGCAGGGGAACCGGGGGCGAGGACGGCGGCCTGCCTCCCGGCGAGGGGCCGGAGCCCGGCTGAGGGGCTGCAGCCTGCTCGGGAGGTAGGAGCGCGGGGGGGGAAGGATGCAGCCGGGCCGGGGGGATGCTGCCTGGCGGAAGGGATGCAGGTGGAATGGAGGGGATGCAGCCTGCCGGGGAGGCAGGAGCCCACTGGAAGGGATGCGGCTGGGCCAGGGGGACGCAAACCGGTGGAAGGGATGCGGCCCGGTGGAAGGGTTGCGGCTGAGCCAGGGGGATGCAGCTTGATGGGGAGGCAGGAGG
>VZTV01094503.1:0-12125 GCA_013400875.1 Anhinga rufa
CAACCTGTGATTCTGTGATTCAAGTGAGGCATAGTGAGTAGAAAGAAGTAGGAATTTGTTCTCATTCATCAGGGTTCATTTGTTCAGTTCTATCCGTAGTCAGTGGAGAAAGGTGGTCACCTGTCTTACAATGGGACAATCTGGAGATTCCTCTCTTTGCATACAGATCGTCTACAGGGAGAACCAAGGTGATCAGCTCAGGCAGGTTTCCAATCTCTTAGGCAGATGTTTGATGTGAAGTGAATTATGTCCTAAGAGTTTTATTGGCAGATTAAATTTCTTCAAATATTTAGGAGCAAAAAGGCTATTTTGGGTGGCATTTTGATGCTTTCGAGAATTTGAAATTGAAAAGAGATTGAACATGTTAATTACTTTGTTATTGATTGTTCTTGTTGCTGCTGTCATTGTCATTGTTACACTATTTCTTCACTCTCAAGTAAAGTGAGAGCGCTTACATATTGTGGCCAAAATTCAAAAAATTTTCCAATTGCATGAAAAAAAAATATTCCATACTCCAGCATTTAACAACTTTCCTTTATGAAAATCCCATTAATAAAAACATAACTTTGTTTAGTGTATCCTTACAGTCATTTCATGCCAATATAAGAAAGACGGAAAAGACATCTACCAGCATTGCCTCTTACACTAGGAGATTCTAAAAGATGATACTGCTTTAGGACAAAAAAAAAATATTGATTAAATTGTAAACAATAGCAGGCAGCAGATAATTGCACATACACACACACAGACACACACACATGAATATCCAAAATTGAACTTCTGAATTCTCAGACAGAAGCCTCCTACTTGATAGATGCAATCAGTTATGAGGTGCTTGTAAATTTTTGATAATGTTTGGACCGAAAAAAAGTAGCACATCCTGAAACCTCCAATTAATAAAGAGACATGAGATAAAAGCACCATTTAAGAGGCTGATTTCACACTGTGCTTCTGCACAGAGAGCCTATTTTGATTGGGAAAAATGGGTGCTGGGGTTCTGGAGAGAAAAGTGAGTGCTGAAAAATAAGAGCTCCTGAAAAGAAGATGTGGTCTTGGACCAAAGAAGGGGGCCATGAAAGAACATCCTGGCTGGGGAAATGATCCTGAAGTGGGGGAAGGTACTGAAGATGAGAAAGATGCATGGAGATGAATATCAGGGGATGCACAGGGACCGTGGCTGGTAACCAGCTACTACAGTAAAGACCAGTTACTACGAGCAGCGGCTCAGTGTGAATCAACATGACTTTCCACCTGAGTTTCCAGAACAGCAGGAACTTCCCTGTTGGGAAGGAAAGTAGAGACCTAGTGAATATAACAGTGCATGGGGTAGAGTGAAAGCATTAGGGAGTGTGTGAGATAATCAAGGAGGGTAAAAGCTCTAATTTTGTTGGTTCTTAAGTAAACCCCAGTACTCAGATCCACTATGGGCTGTTGTTTACTCTCTCATCTGTGACATGTGCTTTATTGACTATAAAGTAATTTTTTCCTCAGAAAAAAATGTCCATAATGGCCTTTTATTTTAGTTCCTTATCTCTTACCTTTTAAAATATTATTTAGGAAGTTTTCAGCAGTATATTTTTTTACTCTATCTGTTAATATCACAGAGATTTCTTGACCTGTCATATTAACAACATTCTTTATGCACTCAATGAGAATGCAGTAATATTTTAATTAAATGCCAGATTACTGATGAATAAATGATGTTTGTGTTTATGCATGCCAGCCATTCTCCAGCATTAAGTTATAATTAGAAATTAAGTCTGGAAGAAAGACTAGATAATACATAACAGTACTCTGCATTTTTAACTCTTACTGTACTGATGATTCCTACATGCCTGTCTCATCTTGCTTGCAGGCCAGCTTTCATGGTAATTTCAGTAGTGTGTGACACACAATGCCTTTTTATATTCCCATCTCTCTCCAGTAACACAGTCTTTGAATAGCAAAATGCTTTCTATCCAGCAATCTTAATTAATGTTCATAAAGCAATGTAGGCCTCCCTTACTTCTATTATGTAGGCAAGAACTATTTTCAGTACATGGGGAAACAAATGCAAAAAAAACATTAAGGACCCTGTCTGTAAAAATTATTTAGATGCCTAAACTATTCTTATGTGAGGCATCTAAAAACAAAGTATGTACTTTCAAAACTGTGTTTTATCTGTAATGTAATCAGGGTGTATTGAAGGTCCAGTCTGTGCCAAAGTGTGTGTTTCCATGCATTACTGGAAGAATTTTGATTCACATGAGAGTTCCCCTCACTTCAGTTAGGGTCTGAGAATGCCTATACTCATCCTTCAAAAGTGTACCTCACAGAGGGCAAGATCTACTAGACATCCCCAGAAGAAATTGAGATGAGAATGTACAAGACACACCCAATGGTGGTATGCACCTGCTTTCCCTTTTTAGTCTTCACATCAATGGTAAAACTACTGTTACGGTTTATCAGTTACCTGACTTCAGTTGTGTCTTCAACTTGATGGAATTGCTTGCCAGTCTGCTACCAGAAGTGCTGTAAGAACTCCCCAAACCAGTCCCTTGGTCTGTTCTATCCTGCATGGAACAAGCATTCATTGGGTTGTGTGGTGAAAGGAAAAGTGTTAACTTATGGTTCCCCATCCCTTGGGTTAGAATATTCATCTGAGTACAGACTTGGATTTTTCCACTGTATCCACCTCTCGAAGCATTTTGTTTTCTTTCTTGGTGAGGCAGGGCTCTAACCATCTGGAGAATCTTCACTGTGGGCAAAGACCAAAGGTTTGGCTACTACAGTCCTGAGAAAAGTCTTGCCTGAGATTAATTATTACTCAGGAAATCAATTGTATATTCATGATCTAGAAGTGATTCTCCTTTACCCCTCACAGACACATTGTGCGATAATATTCCATAGGTAGATCTTCCATTTTGGAGTATAAATTACGGATGGTATCACTGAGATGGAAGAATGTCTTTAGCACTTGAAGCTAGATAGAAGCTTTGGTAAACAGTATTGACTCCATTCTGGAATTGTGATTTTTTTTTTTTAGGTAGCTCTCACAGTATCTCTGTTACAGGACCCCAGTTTACCCAGTACAATAAACTCAGCCATTTAGGACGGAGACAGAATGGTTATATTCTAATCTTGCAGAGGCTTTTCAGAAGGACAAGTACAGTTCCATGTTAGAAAAATACTATTTCTGATCTGCTGAGAGAATCTTCAAGTAGGGAATGAAAGTATATTTCCCATTCAAATCCACTAGTTTCCAGAAACAAAAGTAGTTGCATAAATCAACAAAAAGATGCAGTACTCAGGCATTTCAAGTGCTGTTTTTCTAAACAGCAGCTAAGATGAAACTGGGAAGAGGTTTTCTAACTGTGTCTATTGACTAAATGTAAAACAGAAAGCTGAAATTCAGACAGATTCAAGATCTACTTACACTTCAGAAAGTTTAAGATTTGCACATTGGGCCATTCAGTGCTCAGTAGTTTTGATTGCTCTCCTTTTTTTGAGTTTAAAGTTTGGATGATAGAAAGTTGAGGGGCTTAAAAGGGAGGATGGGGAATGCTATGAAACAGCAAAACCAAGCCAAAGTAAAGATCAGTGTGAACAACTGAGAAATTCAATGCTCACTTACTTCTGCAAGCAAGCCGAGTGAAAAGAGGACTGGAGTTGGTACAGAAATTCAGTTCTAGCACAACCACTATTTGTCATGTCCTAAATTTAGGGACTAAGAGGGTTTTTTTCAAATATCATCTAGGGAAGATTCATCTAAGGAAGACTCACTTTAATGCCTTGTTTAGGAAGGCTTTTGCTAATACACTTTCACCATAAAGTATTGTTGCTGCAAATTCTGTGTCACATTAACATTTATTTATTGCAAAGTCTGTGGAATCTACATGCTTTAAAATACACAGAACAGGAATATACCTCTTTGTACATGTATTTCCTTTTTTTCTTTCTCTTTCGCCTGTCTTTCCATACCTTACATTTCTTCCCACATCTGGCACTGCTATGCATCCTGGAGTTTTTCTTTGGATTTGTAAACCAAGCTTTCATAACCTTCATTATATCTGTTAATTGCATTCTCACATCCTCGGCTGTATTGTATATTGAATATATTATTTGCATTGCTAAGAGTTTGCACCATTAAATGAGATGCTGCGTGTGCAAAAGCAGTTGCAAATGATGTTATACCAACTGCGAATTTTTAAATGGAAAGCTGCAACTACAGTATCACTGAGTTCTGCTACCAAATGTTGTGCTTACTAGGAGGGAGAAGCTGGGCTCATAGCCTGGAACTTATACTAAGAATTGCATTTTTTAAAGAGATATGCCTGATCATAAGTCATCTCTATCAGGAAAATAGTCACCTGATTCTTCCAAATCAAACAAAGACTGGAATGGGTGAGGAAATAAGATTCAGATACAAACTGCCGAACAAAAATAATCCCTCTCTGGTAATCTCTTAAATTGTTTTCTCAATTACTGTGTCGAGTGATTTAAGTGGTTTCTCCAGTAGGGTAAGTGTGCAGATATGCTGTTCTGTGGATTCATTGAAATCAGTGAAATGCCATTTAAAGTATTCTTCTTGACATGGTTGTGAACAGTGAAATAAACAGCCTGTAAAAGACTTTGTCATTCTTGCCAAATTACATGCAAGGTACTGGTTTTTTATTCCTGTTCAAACCAACATTTCCATGGAATGCAGTTGTTTTCAGTTTCATAAGGGTTTTGAAATTATATTCTACCATGCATGCTAATGCCCTTGAAAAATCTTTCTTTTGCCTCCAAAATCTAAAACGTTTGCTTAAAATAATATTCTGTCACAACCTAAGAAAAATGGCATGTACATACTTCTCCAACAAAGAAAATTGCAAATAAAAAAGTTGCTTCCCTGCACAAATTACTTTATTGACAAGCTAAAAATACAAGCTTCCTTATCGCATTCATATCAGATAAGGGTAAATCCATTACTTCAGTAATAAAATGTTAAGTGTGTGAGTACCAGAAGATATAGGCAGTGAAGATGTTATCATATCATTGGGACCCCCATGCCATTGCATGTCTCATCAACCTGCTTCATGGATAAATGTCAGAGTGCTTCTGCAGTCGTGGCTGCCATCAGCCTGATAATGAATTACTCTGGGGACAAGTCTGCTCTCTTTGCAAGTCTCAGTTTGAAATCCATTATGCAGATACATCGGCCCTATGGAAAAAAAAAATGTTTTTTTCTTATATTTAGGTCGAATTCCTTGTATTTCAGTTTGTGTCCATTGCCCCATATCCTTTCACTGGCCACCAGCAAGAAGAGTCTGGCTCCATCTTTTGCCCACTACTCCCCCTAGGCATTTATACAAATTGATAAGATCCCCCTGAGCCTTCCCTTCTCCAGCTGAACAGGCCCAGCTCGATCAGCCCCAGTCACTGGCCCTGGCACAGGCGTTAAACCAGCAACAGCCAGCTCAGTCCCCAGTGAGGCTGAGCTCCTGCACTGTGGGGCATCTGGCATGATTTGTTAACTTTTTAATCCACAGTGCCTCTAACTCTACACACTAATAACTTCAGGCTTTTTTTGAAAAGAGAAGGAGAGCATACGGGAGTGGGAAGCACAGTTGGTTAGTCTATGTGTGCTTCTGGTTTAACAACATAACATCAAGCATGATCCCTAAGTGCAATATTCCTGCCGTTCAGTTGATCATACATCACCTTGAGTGGTAAAGAATGTAATATAACATAAACAAGACTTCAGATTGCACTAACATCTATACGTAGACAAGCATTTCAAACTTACATGCACTCAGCCATGAAACACAAGGTTACAGGCCTCTAAAACTCAGCTGTCTGAGCTCATCTTAAGATTAAAAAGAATGTGTTGATGCTTGCAGCAAGTTAGAAGATCTTCATGTGCATTATTGACCTGAGAGGCAGAGACAGGCTGGGAAATTGAAAAGGAAAAAAAAACCCAGAAAATTGTGGCCTTGTTGTGTAGTATCATTGAATCCAGTTTTGCCTGATTTATTTTTGTTACACTTTGTCAAAACTTCTAACACCTCAATTACTAAATTACTTTAAACACTTCCTGGCTCTTTATTCAAATAAATGTTTTAGTTAAACTGCGTTGAGCCGAGGTCATTGCTTATTCACAGCAGCAGCTTGACTGGCTTGTGAGTGCTGCTGCAGACATCTGTCCCACTAACCAGCCCAGGCAAACTCTTCTCCACTACTGAGGTAAGGCAGCGAGCCGTAGGGTGCCTGGAAGCGGTGCTGACACATAAGCAGTCAGGCACCATCTAGAAGCAAAACATCCAGAACAACACTGCAAAGGCTAACGCCCTGCAAAAGACTAGCAAATGAACCGGGGAGAAATCAACCTGCCAAGGAGCCTTCCTTTCTTTCTTCTCGGCAGATTAGAATGTCAACCAAAAAACGAAGCGAGGCTGCATTACTTGCGCTCATAAAATTTCATTTGAAGCACACTCCTGTGATTCTATTTTAGAGCTATATTTAGCTTCCTGCCAGAAAGGGGATGTGAAACTTCCACAGCTGGAAATCAGTGCTTCCAGTGGACACAAGAATGCATGATTTGCCAGTCAGGCAGTTCCCTCTCATTCAGTATTTTACCCCTGACAGTAACTGTGACCAGATTCAGAGGAATAAATTTTGTAATGGTCATCTGTAGGATTATCTGTCATTAGAGAAATGGTCTTTCTAATAGCTAGTAGTGAGAGCTTAGTTTATGTCCTAATTCTTCCCCAAGTTTTATTTCATTTTTGTTGTTTGTTTTTATTTTTTTTCAGGAGGAACAGAAAAATCAACCCCAAATCCCAGTAATAGCTCCCCAATAAATTTCTCCTGTAAATATCTGATTCTTTATGTAAGCCTACTATTAGTTCAGAGTTTCTCAAATATTTAGTTTATAATTGGGGAGCAAATCAAGATTTTAATTTTTTTTTAATCAGTGGTTGTAATCTCAGCAGCAGGTGACTAAGGATTTTCAATTTCCTGTGCCAGCCTGGTAGCTAGCACACATGTTAGTGCACTCCTAATGCTGCTCTGAATGGAATAGCCCATATGAAGATCATGTTTGTTTTTTCCCTTAGGAGAAAAGGATGGTTATAAACACAGCAGTTTCTTTGTTTAATTCTATTCATATAAACAGAAATGTTGTTATTCTATTAATGTAAATGGGAATAAACAGGAAGTCTCTTACTTTCTTAAAATTCCAAGCCTCTTATCGGCAAGTCCTCAGCCTCCAAAATCTTTCAGGGATTTCTTTTCAGCCTTCTTGTTGTCTGTCATTTATTTGGATGCTTTTCTCTCATATGAAGTGGATGGCTTTTAACTGCCTTTAAAGCCCTGTATCCTCATTTCTAACCACCACAGTGTGTGTGTTTTGGCTATCTTATGTTTTGGATACAGCTTGCGCGCCTGCGTCAGTATCCCCTTCTAATGCTTCCCTTACCATTTTTGCTCTGCACGTCTCCTCTTTGCTGTCAAATAAGCCCTGTGTCCCTTTTGTTCTTTCACAGACTCTGCTCCTTTCTCAATTACTTCTGGGTCCCCTTAGATACTTACTTTGTCCTGAAGTATTTCTGTCTTTCCTCTGTCCAGCTTCCTACCAGCTCCTGATACACCAGCGTGTATCATTTTCATTGTAGAGGTGCTGTACTGATAATTTAGAGAACTGATTTTTCAATCAGCAAGATTTGCAGACAACATACTTGGCATGCGTTATATTGTTTTCTTTCAGAATATTAAGAAGCTTGTTAGTACTTTCTAAAACATGGATTTCAAAAAGTAAATTATTAAAATCAGTTTTCATGTTGTCATGACTAGATGGGATATGTAAAAAATTTGGAAGCTGTATTTCAGAAGACAGATGCCTGGAGTGGAGACTGCAAAGTCACACTGAAGGTGTCCCATTAAACTGCTGTGTCCCCATCTTCCTTGCTTCTGCAGCCATGCTCTATTCTTGTGATGTAACATCCCTTTCAAATGCTTCTTTTTAATCATACTCCAACCTCTACAATATGGCGAAGCAGAAGTTTTAGCTGATACAAGACTAAGTAACAAGGAGAGAGGGGAGGGTGCAGCAGGGGCCAATATATGATTTTTTAAATTTTATTTTTTGTAAAGCAGGTTTATACCACCATTTTCACCAAAATAAGTAAGAATTGGGCTGTTGATACTTAACACATTGACAATAATGCTGACTTTCACTGTCTGTGATGCCTGTAAACCATTGCATGAAGGATTTAATTTCTATGTTCTGTTTTGGCCAAAATGTTAGTGACATTTCAGTTTAACCTAGTCTCCCTTTCTCTAATATGATTTTTTTTTGCACAACATTAAGACATAAGAGAAATATTCAGAAAGTTTAAAATTACCAATGAAGTAAAAATAGTAAGGTATCTTATTAGATTACTGTTGCCAAATTTCAGAATTAGAAGTTGCTTTCTGGAAAAAAGGGGAACCTCTTGAACTTCATAAAATGAAAGAAGAATGTCTACCTCTTATGTAAAATTTAGTGAAAACTATTTTTTAACTGTTCAAGCTTATTAAATAATCATGAATCTTCTTGTGACTTTTGATTCCTTTTGCTTTGCCCTCATCAGAGTAATTTGTGTGATGCACATAAGGTGTTCTGGTTGGTAAATGAGTAGCTTTAAATTTGTACGGTTTTAGTGAATTACAAGTTTGGCTCTCTGGATAAAACAAAACAGTGATAAACAGAGTTGATAATTACGACAGCCAGGTGGCATTGCTAACTAATTTCAACTTTGAGATAGGAAATAATTAAAAAGGAGGCAACTGATTAACATATCAGTCTAGTAAATGTGAGCTCAAAAACTGAGGAGAGATATTGTCATTCTAAACTAGAAATTTTGGGGGAAAAATGAAAACAAATCCACCTCTCTTTGTCTCCCCTCCGCCCATATAGTTATTTCTATGAATTAAGATACTCTATTGCTGTATTACAGCATTTTCCTTCTGCATATGTATGCTTAGTCTGCTTGTATGGAAGTCATATCTTCTAGAACAGCCTTATGAGATTTGGTAACTTCAAGCAATAAAATATTTAATAATACAAACCTGTATTTATTTATTACTCCATTGTAGACATCAACCAAAAAGGAATTATGAGAGCAAGTACAAACTGTGCTACATGCATGCAGGTTATTTCTTGCTCCCTCACAGGGAAAAATATTTTCATTATCTTTTGCTAGATTCCAGGATGGGGACTTGATTTGGGAATTACTAATGTATTCACGTATTCTTATTCTGAATTTCTAAACAAAAAAAACCTACTGTTTTTAAATTAAGCTGAAGTGTCGTGGCAAAATTCGGTCTCACGATTTTTTGTTTTGATATGTTGTCTCTGTCCTTTCAGGATTCCTGTACCCACACATCTGTCAACAGAATTCCCTATGGTTTCTTCTGATGTGCCTGAGTTGCCTGAGCGTGTTGTGCCCTCTCAGATTTCCCCCGAATTACCATCTGTATGCCAGGAAGGACTCTGCCATAATGGAGGGACTTGTCTTCCTCTCTCCCTGCCTACTGGGGCCACCTCCTTCCAGTGTGACTGCCCACTACATTTCACTGGTCGATTCTGCGAAAAAGGTAGTTGTGGTTCATTCTTTCTCTATTAGTTGTGAAATGCAAGTCTTATGCTTCTCTGGAGCCGGAAAAGGGGAAGAGGTAATGATAATCCTGTTCCTCTGCTTTTCATCCCGGTTACTGTTGGTAATTCAGCAGATTCACTGACGTATTTAGAATAATACTTATTTGCAGCAGTAAAATGGGTGATATCAGTCAGGCATACTAGTAAGAGTTGCAGGCTTGAGTTAATGAAAAAAAATTGTATTCTTTGTGCAAGTTGTTGTGCACCATGTTAATGCATGTTATGCAGCGTAGTATTTCCGGGACAGAAGAAAGTTAACTTGTGAAAATAAGGAGAAGATTTCATCAAAAGGTGATATGTTTTCCATTTCTACAGCTTGTTATTTTTTTTTTGCCACTGTGCCTGGTCCTTTTTTGAAAAAGGCTTTTTTCACTCTGTAGCTCATTTATATTTCTATTGTACTACCATTGCTCATAAAGCACAGATTAGTCAAATGAACATAATTTAATTAGAATTTTAATAAAAATAATTCTTTGAACAATTTTGGTTTCTTTGTAAAAGGAATCAAGGCTGTAAGACAAACTGATCAATAACTTCTAGGGTTTCCGTTTTGTAATTTTAATTATTTTGCATTACTGCTTTTCAAAAAGTTTTTTTTATGCCAGATTTTATGGCTGGCTTCAACAACTGTTTTAGTTTTTAAGGTACAGTGGGTTATAAATGGCAGTGGATAATTCTCATAGTATTAAAGGGCATTACTGGTGTACAGGAAAAGAAGAAAAAAAATGTCTAGATTGTGGTTTAACTGTAGCATCCTCCTAATGAACTTCCCATGGTATGAAATACAGGCAACTAGAGTTAAAAATGCCATTGCCAGATTGCCAGTATATCTGAGCTAACATCACCTTGCATTACTGCCTGACAGTAGGTCATTACACTCACTATATGTGAAAGCAATCAATGACTGTGAGCTCAAAAAAATAATTGTTGTGTGTTGCTTAGCTATCAGAGAATATTTTACCTTTCAGCCTTTCCCAAGTTTATAATAAATTAAATCATATATTTTCAAATTGTCAGTGTTAAAATTGAATTCTTTTAATATCTTCTATGCGTTTGGTATCTGGGCATACTATTTGCACTTGCTTTCAATACATGTCAGCTGTGCAAACTGCACCATAAAAGAGTGGAACGAAAATAGTGGGTTTCCTTCAAAGATAACAGATTAGTTACCATTCATTTTGTGTTTCAATGAAGTATTTTCAATATTTCAATAAAGTGTTGGATTTATTTACATACATTTTATGTGCCAGAATTCCATTCTGTGTTCCAAGGAATGCAGTTGGCATCCTTTGTATCAGCATCATCTGTAGTATTTTGGATGGGAGCAGATTTTGGCTTTTCCCAAGGGTTATGCCAGGAGTAAGCAATGTTAAATTTAAGGAGTTTATCTGATAGACAGGCAGTGGTAGTAGGCCATATCAGTGTATATGCACAACCTCTCTGTTGGGTGATACCTTGTCTGGACTCCACCGGTGCTTTCTACCAGTGCCTGATCACTGCCTTCTTCTGACCTAGTCTTACCTTCCAGTTGATCTGTCAATCTCCAGGAGTCTTCTATGGTTTGGTGTTTTTAATGAAAACTGATAAAATCTATGTTTGAATCATATTATCGGGGCGGAGTACTACCTCCCTGAGCCACAGACATTGCTAGAAGTACCTTCTGGGCCACTGATTGGAACGGCTATTTTTGAGTTGCTCATTCAAAAATACATCACCTTAAACCGTTTTCTCCTTTGAAGCTTAATGAATTCAGGCCTGCTGAGTTCATACAATGGGATGAGTTGACTGTCTTCCAAATACATTTCCAAGGGAATTCCACATATTTATTTTACCTGTGTAAAGGAACGGGTCCTCTTCCCTCTCTTTCTGTTACTTTGTTTCAGAAATCATGTGTGAAAATATGACTGAATTATGACTACCAAAAGAGCAAATGAAAAGCAAATTAAATGTTCTCCCACGTGGGTGGCAATGAAGCTGCAGTGTGTAGTCCAAGGGTGATCAAAAGAGGCTTCAGGACCCTGGGACGGTTGGTAAGGGACTCTGGAGCACAGGATATTTTCTCCTCTCCTTCCAGTTGCAGGCAGTGACACAGCAGGAAGGAACAGATGCACCCAGTCTATTAATACCTGGTTCCATGGCTGGCGTCACCACCACAATTTTGGGGTTTTCAATAATGGGATGGCCTACACAGCACAAGGCTTGTTGGCATCAGATGGGATTCATCTTTCTCTAAGGGGGAAAAGGGTCTTGGCTCACAAGCTAGCAGGGCTCATTGACAGGGCTTTCAACCAGAAGCGAAGGGCGAGGGGATAATATCAGGCTTGCCCATGACAAGCTGTGGGACAACACGCCAAAGTTAGAGGGATGGGGTGCTAGTGAGGGCCCATAGCCTGTTGCTCTGAGACGTGCTAGGTACACTGCAGCACACTTGAAGTCTTACAGAGATGAGCCAGGGGTTCCTGAG
>VZTV01094506.1:0-13969 GCA_013400875.1 Anhinga rufa
CAGATGCATTTATATGGGTGTATTAAATGGTACTGTGAGCTCTTGCTATAAATAGGTGCTACATGGGATTTTAAATATCCATACAAACTTAAAAAATAATCATATTTGGTGAACAGGAATGTGTCACAGTTATTGAACAACATCAGCTTCATAAAAAAAATTGAAGTATATTTTTTTAAGAAATGAGAAATTGGCTTTAAATATTTTTGTAAAGAATATTTGATGCAAGTTGTGTTCTGGACTGAGCTGTACATAAAAGTAGCATTCATACAGTGCTGACTAAATGAATGTTACAGTAACAGATGTGTATGTGTTTTCCAGATTGTCCTGAAAAAAGCAACAAAACACCAACCGACCTTTTACCTCAGATTTCTTTTTCTGGTTCCACTGATACAAGAGGTCAAATTTCAGAATTTCCTGCAGAAGTAACAGATATTGGTAATGACAATTCATTCAAAACATAATCACTAGATAATTTAAACAGAAGATTCGCTAACAGTACTAGTTTGGATAGCTGCTGCTACTATCTCCTTCCAACTCGCTGAGGTGCAGAACCCAGACAAGTAAGCCTGCCTTGTCGCTTCAGCATTGCTGAAAGAGTTTTTCCCAGAATGAGTGATTCAGTCATTCTTCACTTTGTTTTTTAGAGTGTATGAAATAGAGAATTAGTCAAATGGGTTATAATTTCTGTAGAGCACTAAAAACTTGCAAAAATAATACCTGAGAAAACTGCTTTGCTACACAGAGAAGGGGAAAAAAAATCAATAAATGATAACAAATACTGTATTTACTGAGAAGTACTTTCCAAGTGAGGTTTAAATAGTGAACTATCACTATATACAAATTCTTCATGTTTGTATTTCCTGTGGCCGTAGTGCCTTTAGAAATCCTAATACTACGAAGTCATTTTCTAGCCCTGAGAATAAAGCTGTTCCGTAAGAGCTGGAGCATGTCTTAAAGTGATTCTTCTGACTGCTGCCAGCATCTGTGAGACTGCGTTGTCTGAGGGGACAGAAGTATTAAATACATTTCTTTCCTTAGGTTTTGGTAACCGCTGTGGAAAGCCCAGAGGACCAAGAGAGCCGCCTTCAGAATGGACATGATCCAAGAACCAATGGACATGCTATCAATAAATTATACTGGAAAGCTCAAGTGCCACTGAGAACTAGAAAAATAGTATTCCACTTTTCTGGGGGGCGACTAATACAGAGCAGTGTAGATCTAACTACCAAATGGTACACTCTCACAGTACATCCCACGCAAAATCTTAAACATTGTTCACAACAGTGGATTCCAGTATTACAACTTAACTTTTTGCTGGGGCCATCTACCTGCCTTATTACACTTAGGAGAAAGTATTACATATGGTTTATTTTGTAACTTCAAGTATTATTGCCTTAATGTCTTCTAACCCTGTTACACGCGGCTTGTAGACATATGTTAATATAGTAATACTTTTGACAGATTGTGTTTATGGACTACTTTTTGCTAATGTTTGATTACCATGTATGCGTTATTTTGTATATGTACAGGGCAAGTAAGTATATAATTTGATAAAGTTGCAATCATAAAATATTAACAGAAGATGTAAGAAATCTCTGCATGATCTAAATTTTTGTGTACCTTATTTGTAAATTATTTGCCCTGAAGTTTTAGAAAATAGTTTCTGGGGTTTTTTACAAAAAATTGCTGGACACACACAGCCAGAATTGCAGGTTAGCAGAGATAAAGATTGTAATACATTTTGTAAATTGTAAGCAAAAGGTTATTTTTATATTATATACTGTTTAATTGTCAGACCTAATTTGTTCTGGTTTTCATCTAGTAACGGAGATTCAGTAAGTGCCTTGGAACAGTATTGAATTCTTTTAGCCTGTGTATGTTACTTCAGTGTTTTGAGTTCATCTGGAATTAGGTTATCAAAAATATTTGTATGTTTCTAGTATATTTGACCTGCCAGTAAAAGAGAAACCATTCTACGTAATCGACACTCCTCCTTAGTTTTCCTTTTAATGTTTCATCAGTTGCAATCTTTAGAAAATTCATCTCTATTGACTTTCTGTATAATAGGGTTTTACAGTTTTAATATGGCATGTTTCTAATTTGGGAAAACCAGAACACACTGGTAAAAGGACTGTTTAATTACCACTGTCTTCTCTTAAAAATGGTAAAGACCATTTTTGTTGTTCAGCGACTGTGTATGTAAGAAAGCAACTTATATGAAGGTTCACATAGAGCCCTTGCAGCTACACTGTATCTTGGCAATATATTATGTCAAGAGTTAATCCTTATAAGGATTCCTTACTTAAACTTTTCTGTAATACAATCTTTAAATTAAAGAAAGTAAAAATCTCGCTATGGGTGTTTTTACTCTTAGGGAAAAAACTATCCAGAAGCAAACTAAAATAGAGTGAAGAAGAGCAGTCTGGCTTAGCTTATAGATCTCATACTTGAACAAAATAGTGACCCTCAGGACCATACTTCTAGTAACTGCTTTAAAAGCTAGCAATAATGCCAGAGAAGCGAAGAAGAATGTTTAGAGGAATAACGTTTATTTTAGGTAATGAAACTATTTACTAAGCTGAACTTTAGCCATGGAGACATTAGGTCTAATTTACTGCTTGTACCTTTAGGGCCTCTCTGCTGAAAGAGAGCTAATGCCCAGAGAGCAGCCCTATTATAGCTTCCAAAAGGTACATAGCTTGCAATTACTGTCTTTGACTGTGGATTAATCGCCATGCATTTGGTACACATGACAGACTGCCTAGCTGGGGAGCTCTTTCAAAGAACTGTATGCGCTCTAAATACTTATCTTAACTTCCCATGGATATAGTTTTGCAATTACTCATTTAAAAATAAATAATTCAATTATGTATGCCATTTGGGATAACCTATATTGGCTAGATTCCTGCATTGTAAACAGTTCAGACAGCTGGAACGACTTGCAGTTGGCAGAATAAAGTTGGCCTGAACTTTGTTCCCCTTCCCCTGCACTGAAGATGATTAGCTTAGACTTTCACTCCTACGGACCTCCTGCGGTTTTGTAATGCACAACGGGCTGTCGTTGCTGCTGGACAGTCCAAATCATTGTAACTTTTTGAAAAGACTGTTAAATAAGAAAATTTCCAAATAGCTTTTAGGTGCACTTTTTAAGGATCATTTCCATATTTTTCTACCAAGAAGATATAGGACTGCACAGATTGTAGGTTTTCTGCTTTCCATGTTTGAATTTCACTTAGAACAGAGGCTGACAAAAATCTGTGTACTATATACAGGCCATCTGGTAATGTTTAATTAAAGTACATTGAGGTTCATATTTTTTCCCTTAGATTTGCACGGATTTGGATAGTATTCCAGACTGAGGTCATAAGAAAAAGTTCTCATCCTTTCTTTGCTTTAGCGATATGGAACTCCAGTTGTCCAGTATGGATTTCTGTATCCTTTGACAGATGTGTTTTGCAACTCTGTTGCCTGCTTACATTCTTCTGAGTTTAATATTTCCACCTATTTCATTTCAGGTAAATTGACAGTTTTAAGTGCAAGGCAAAACCTGCCTGATGTCATTACTTTCTGTATCCACGCTTGTGGGTGGTACAGAGATAAGCGCAGGGTTGGGTGCTGTGTGCTGGGTAGTTTCACATCATAACTTTGAAATGTTTTCCAGTCTTAACAGCTTCTTCAAAAAACAAGACCTTTCTTTGTTGTGGTTTATTTGAAATTGAATCGAAAGGGGTTTAGAATATTACACTAGTTTGCAGATTATCAGTGAATATAGGTCTAGACCAAGTTATTTTATATACATAATACTTTTTTTAAAAATCAGTCATGGAATAGTCTTTCCGTTTGATTAGTTCCAGTCTTCAACTTCAACTTCAGTCTCTAAAGTCCAGCTTTTATCAGGCATACAATTGACTTGATTGCTATAGCAAAGAGACAGTAACACTGCTCAACCTAGCTGTTCTTATTAATAATCGCTGCATTGGCTTGTTTGTTCCTACAGTATTTTTCTAATATTCCATGTATTAAACTGTCTAAATGTATTAATATTGAACAAGTCATGCAGTAAATTATCACATCAAGAGAAGAATGAGTTCTCCATGTCTTAGAAGTGTAAATACTTGAGACTCAGACCTCTACTAATATCATTGCTCATCTCTATTATGCAGCATATTTTAGGTTTTGTATTGATTTGGCAGGTAGCCTTCTACTTTTTAGTGATGAGAACATTTACTTTAGCATTTTTATTTCTTATTTATCTGTTAGGAAAGCCTGCTGCATTTACATGTAGTTTTCTTTAACGAAGTTTCTAACTTGGGAACTGTGCAGAACAATTAATCTCAAAGAATCACCTCTGGGTTTTTGTATGTTGAAATCTTGGATTGGGTTTCATTGGAGACAAATTTCAAAAAAAATCAATGCAGATCAAGAGCAACACAGTGACGGGCAGAGTAATAACCCCATGCTGCTGGAGTAGTTGCTTTTAGCTGTAGACCATACTGTCTTTAAACAAGAGTCTTCTGACAACTGAACACTTAAATATTTGGCATTTGAGGATTAAACTGTGTGTTTCAGATTGTAATTCCCACTGTGCCTCATAGCCCTTGGTGTGAAGTGGTGACTTATGCTTTAGTATATCGTAAGTACAAATTCCATGTTTCTAATGGAGTAATGTTACCACTGCTGGTTTATCTCAAGGTCACTTAATAATATATCTCATCTATTTCATTGTGCTTTTCACACAATGTTTAGTAATACTGTACTGTTGGTGACAAGTGGCTCCTGTTCTGTTACCTGGTAGATGTGAAAGGAGAGTGGTACAGCAATTAAAGGCACTTTCATCGAAGTTGAGCAGAGGCTTTGGGTTGCAAAGAGCTGGGCCGTTACTGTGTCTTAGAGCATCTGCTCTTTGGTATACCTGAGGATTGAGAAGATGGTTGTAAGGAGGGGTGGTAAGGATTGATGAAGAAGGTTGAGAGGGTGGTTGTAAGGCAGAGTTGAGGGAAGCTCTGTGTAGTCTGGATGCTTCTGGGACTCTGGCCCAGTGCCAGGCAGACCACCCACAATCCAGCTGCAGCCATTCATAATTTAATCAACTCCTGATTAATGCATCTGCTTAATGTGAGATGGTTAAGATGTTTTGATGACAATTGGTCAGAACAGTTTTGATTGTTGAAGCAAGGGAATAAGCCTGGTGAAAAGTGAAGATGGTGAGTGGCATTCAGGAAAAAAACAATATAAAAGTTGCTTTTTCATTTTTATTATCTGCGGTCTGAAAATATTCTCTCTGCTGCTAGATCACAGAAGAAATGAGAGCTAAGCCTTAGACTTTCTGGCTGGAAGGAGGAGGGGAGGGACTGTCAGTGTTAAGCAGGTGATAAGCCTTGGACCACACAGAGCACACTGCAAACAAGAAGGTGTTTCTCCTGGTCTGATATGGCAGTTCAGCTGGGTTAAGAAAAGCTTGCAAACGCTGGCAAGGATATCCTAAGGTAAAATGACCCAGACATAAAGGCTTTGTAGTTATTTTTGTCTGTGCTGATTTGTACTTACAGCAGGGGAATAAAAGAATAAAGAATGTTGAAAATGTAATTTGAGTTTAGTAACTGACTTGCTGGCCTTCAGAGCACTGGAGTGAAAAGGGCTTACGTGTTGCAAAGGCAGCAGAAGCAGTCCTAAGGGTGGAAAAGGAAGAAAGGTATCTCTGAGATCTAGTCAGAGTAGCTGGGTGATGCTTCTGAGTGGGAAGGACAGAAAGCCAGGACTGCTGCCTGTGAGGTGTGTTCAGGAGGTAACACAAGGGGCACCAAAGATCAGTTTTAACCTTTAAAAAAAAAAGTTTGAACAAGTCACAGTAAGTAGTCATGAATGCACACTGGCTTTATAATACAGCAAGTTACTTGAAGTTGATGAGCTCAAGTTTTAACACAGAGTATTTCCATAGTGAATACTACCCAGAGGCAAACCAGTCTTTTAGGCAATAATAAATGCACAGCTCTAACTGGGTTTTGTTGCAGTGAGACTGAATTTGTCTGACTAGTTGAGTAACTCTGGATTTATGTTGATATATTTAACTGAAAGTATTTTCTTTCTCTTTTCCCGTAATAGGAATGTTTGCAGGTCAATAGACTGTATTGGTAACAATCATACCTCAGTATACAGTGCCTGATGGAATACTCACCTGATTTACATACCCTGTTACAGGAGCGTATGAAGCCAAGCAGCCCTGTCATCTTGCCCAAGGGGTCAGTAATGCGGCAGTCAGAGATTGGGTTTGTGTCGCTGCTGGCTGCGCGCAGGACTGTGCCAGGAGTTGCCCCTGCCCTGCTGCTGCTTCCTTCCTCCATGGGTGCTCTTGGCTCTCTTCCTCCCACCTTCTGTCTTGACTTAGCATTTTCTTCTAATTCACTTATTTTCCAACTACCATGAGAGCAGTATCTATTTTCTAATAGTTGTCTTCATTTTAGTAGTTTGGTGTTTTGCTGTGCCAAATTCTATTTTGACTAAACCTTGCATCTGCATTTGTGTGTTCTCTTTCTTTTAGCCGCCTGGTTGCTTATGAGTATATGTTCTTGGTACTGCGTCGTGGTGGCCAGGTTAGTAACTCTTATTTAAGCAACGTAATACCTGATACAATGGGTGAGAATGGATCAAATTTAAAAGTGCAAATGCTTTCTTCTACCAAATCTTACTTTGCAGACTTTGCCGTAAGTAAACAATCCCACGTGGGATCCTTGCTTCCACTGGCCCCGCAGGCTAGATCACTAGGTTGTAATTGGCATGGGAAAATGACTCAGACTTTTAGGGGGTTGACATGTAGGCCTTGGTGAGAATATAGGGTATTTTGTGTGTAACATAATATCAAGTCAACAGAGAAATACTGTGAAACAGGTTAAATAGAAGATTGACACTCTGTATCCTAACAACATTTATTTTATTCTCTTTTTTCCAACCATTATTTCTCACTCATGCAGCTCTAAACTTAAACAAATTTTAAGTACAAAGTGTAAATACCTGAAATGATCATGCAGTGACTTCTTTTTTTCTTATTTTCTTGTTTTTCCAGGGTATCAAGTTAACCTAAAAATAAATTTATTTAGCTTTGCAGGAGCTTATGGGCCATGAAGTTGCATGTGAATCCTAGGTAGGAAGGCAGCTGATGAAAAGCTGCGTATTTTCCCAAAGCAACTGTTTTTGGTTTGAACACACTTCTTTTGGCTGGTATGTAAATGTGGGCTGATTTAACTTCAGTTAGGTGACAGTCTGCTGTTTCTCATCTCCTATATGACATCAAGTATGTCTGGCAAAACAGTTTTTCTTGTTTAGCTGTACTAAAGAACAGTTTCTCTGCCCTTACTAGTAAATCAGTAATGCAGCAGTGGGCAGGAAGGTCAAGTGCGAGCAGGGGAGTACAGTGGAGGAGTGTTGGATGTTTAGAAACCAGCAATCTTGCAGTAGGGGAGGTAACGGTATTTACTTATATTCACTTTAGCAATGACAAGAGAATTATTTGTCATATGGGTGAGGAATACACCTTCAGTCCAAACTTTGCACTTCTGAACTGAGAGCATGACTCTCCCTCCTGGGGAAGGCACCTTGCCTTGGCTGGCAGAGGACCTCTGGGCCCACTGCCTCTCAGAAAACAGCTTGTTGACTGCGTTGGTGGCCAGCACAGGTTAGTTATTAATTTCCTCAAGCTGAGGTAACTTTTGTGCTAATCACTCCTTGGTATATCTTCTCTATGAAAATATCTGTTCCTCAGTTGCATACATATTCTTTATACTTGGCCTTCTCATGTAAGACCTAGAAATTGTACAAGGTGCTTGCAGATGGTGTTGATTACACCTTGGGTTATGGGACTGCACTAAAATCTCTATCAGGCTTCTAACCAAGACCCATTGCACTAGGGGCTGTACAAAGCAAAAAGGACACGCGTTCCTTCCACCCCGAGTGACGGACAGGAGTGCAAGGAACCTGTAATATCACTCTGTGAGGAAATAAAAATGACATGTGCAATCCAAACAAGATTGTGTTTTATCTTAGTTAAGGAAAATTCTTAAGAGGAGGAATATAAACAGCGAAATGGATGTGGAAGGATTGAAGGAAACTTGCAAGTTTGAGGGGCATCATGGAAGAAATTATAAGGTTGGCCTTAAAACTTGGAGAGTTGTATGTATGAGAGTTTATGTATTTTATGTATGAGAGTTTTATATATAAGGTTGGCCTTAAAACTTAAAACCACGAAGGCTGATGTGACAGGTCAGTCGTGCAAAAGATGATTTCTTAGAACAGCATGAAGGGCAAAAGTAAGGGTGTGGAGAACACTGAGGCTACAAACAAGTAGTTGTGTTAAGGGTGATGGAAAACAGCAGAGCAAGAGATAAGATGAGGATAAATGATGCACTTGGCAAAAGTCTGGAGGGCAGGTGTTCTCTCATGGGTATAAGCAAGACGTTTTCTTTGTGAAAGTGAAATGAGATGTGAGATGGACAAGAACTCTGTGAAGATAAGATCTTACATGTTCAGCAGGAAAGACCTGCAAGATCTGACTAGCCTAAATCAGAGCACCTGGAGAGAAGTCCAGGTGGAAGGGAATAGGCATCAGTGATGGTTGGGATGGTGGCAGCAAGCACAACAATGAGAAAAGTGGGTAGAAGGAGAACAGGAGAAAAGGTATGATTAAGCCAAAAGGAGCTTCAGCTGATGGCTAGGTGTCTATAAAAAGAAAAGGAATTGCGTAACATCTTTGTGCAGAAGGAGACAAATCAGGATTATAAGAGCACACCTATGTGATACTGAGGTTTGTTAGGGACTACGCAGAGTGCCCACCCTGCTAGAAGGCTTAGGGGAGGAGTCTCCTGAAGTACACTGGAAGGGTTAAAAAGATGGGAAAGAAGTGAGAAAAAGTATGAGCCATGGGCAGAAGCATTTTCAGGACAGTGTGAGGAGGAAGAGGATCCTTCATTTGATGTGTCTGAAATCACAAAGCCTTTGGAAACTGGTTTGAGAGAGAAGCCAGGTCGGACATAATCCAAAAGGAAAGTTGAGGAGGCAAAGTAAGAAGTGAGCATGGAGATGAAAAAATACTAAATGTTTTGGGAGGCAAAAACCTCAAGCATTACATTCACCCATGTGCACACGCCCAGAGACTAAAGAATGCACTGTGAGGGAAAAGAACAGCTTTAAGAGGAAGGGCAAAAGACAACAGCAAGATGGAGATCAAGGCTAGGATGGAATTGAGGGCAGGCAGAAAAATGTGAGGAGAAAAGACAAAGAATGCATGCATTTGATGGTAGAAAGGTGAGACGTGAAAGAGGTAAATCAGTGGGAGAAAATGGTGCAGTTAAAGGTTCCCTGCAGTTAACAGAGGGCAGAAGTCGAGGAGAATTTGAGGAGCTGAATCAGAGGTATATTTCAGCTTCTACAAGGGGACCCCTCACTTGTCATCATTGTTTCTGTGTAAAGCTCACTTCCACATTATTCCTTAAAGCTGTGCATGTGAAGGTTTAAGACACTGAAGCAGCATACTTCCCTTTCTTTGAGGATGAACGTATGTATAGACCTGCAATGAAAATATCTCAAACATAGGTAAAATCCTCTAGCTCAAAGCCGCTTCACCCGCACTCCCAGTTGAACTACAAAACAACTTATTTAGACTTCTGAGCCTTGTCTGGGATGTTATCGCTAAAATAAGTGTATGGAAGCTCTGGCACACTCTTTCACCAAGGCTTATCATAATCTTTGCTGTGAACAACATGCAAACAATATGCAATTTTGTATACATAATCATTGCAGCCATTAGCTCTCTTGAAGCATATAGAACTGGACAACAATGTTAACCTAGTTGGCTCAGAATGAAATGAAGGGTATGTGAATCAGAGTGGAAAAATGTGACATGACATTGATGTATACAGTCTCAAAGACACGATTTACTCTTTGAGGGCTTTTTATAGCAACCTAAGTGCTATCTAAATTGATAAGCACTTTATCTAAATTGATAAGCATAAGTAGAAACTTTCTAATAAGCTGAATAGAATTAAATTCCCTGTATCGTAGGGTTCTCTGGAGGTACAGGCTGGAAATAAGGGTGTAGCTTTTCTCAAAGTTGGGTGTTAAGCATCGTCATCGTCAGGGTTCCATTTTGTTAGCAGAGTTGTAATTCAGTCGTGACAGTCTTAAAAGCTGCACTTGACATTGAATGTGAGATCAGTACATGGCTATACATACTGTGAAATCACTAGTGCTCCTGATGAACCTGCAGCTGCATTTTAATAGGCTGCTTCTGCTGTGTCCTCTGTGCCAAACTGCAAAAGGAGCCTCAGCTGCAGCTTTAGGGTATGCTGTTTGTTTTGATTTGGAGCCTTTTCTTGCTTTCTGAGTTACTTTTTACCTTCAAGCATGAAAAGCAGCTCTAAAGAGGCTGTGCTCAAACTCTGCTAGGGGTTTTATTGTTGCTGCTGCTGCCATAGGTGTGATTTGGCAGAGAAAGCTCAAGTACTGTTGGATTATACGAATGTATGTGGGTATGCTTGGGGTGCAGGCTGAGTCCTGGTAGCCAGCCAGGTCAGTACAGCTTCAGGCACTGTGCAGTCCCAGCTGCCTTCCTACTCGGCTGGGATTTCCTCACAGCACTGGGGAGCTCCTAACTCTAAAGCTTTTGCCCGCACGCTGCAGCCAGAAAGAGAAAACCAAGCAAGAGAAGGTTGGACTAAAGAAGGACTAGAAATGAAAATTGCCTTGAAAGGGGTGTCCAAGGAGGAACAAGGTGTTAAGGACTTTGGGCAATGCAGGTTTCACGTAACTGAGCAAATCTGCAAGCATGTACAATTGCATGCGACTACCACTTTTGAGAGTTTTCTCAATGCTTGAAGGAGAAGTAGTATCTCGGCAGTATAAACAGGTTGCAATTACTGCAGACCTTCAGCAAATCAGGGCTTTCCACATGATCTCAAAATGCTCTTCAAATGTTACCTGAGGAGTTGAAATGGCTTCCGTGGAAGGTTATGCCATGTGGCCTAAAAAGCAGGGCTAAATGCAAAGAACACATGGAACTAGGATGTGGTGTGGCCGGGGCAAGCCAGTGGAATGCTCTGACTGGTCTGGAACCCTCAGCATATTTTGAGCCTGTTAAGTTAGAAAGTTAGCCTGATAGTTAAAAAGTCTGCGAAGCGGTTAGTAACGATCTTAGTAACATCCAGTAATAGCCAGGCTCTCTCTGACGTGACTTTTTCTGACTGTTTCAATTCATGCACTTAATCAAAACATGGGTTTGTTGAGTGTTGGGCCATCAACTACAGCTAGAAAAGAGTTTTCTCTGCTGCAATACCGTGGTATCCTCAGTCACCCTCAAGATCTGTACCAAATGCTGAACTTCATCACCTCTAAGACTGTACGTGGCAAAACCTTGGTATTCGTAGTCTTAGTGAGTGAATAAATCTTGTTTTTGTGTGTGCTGAAATCTCACAGCCTGAACTTCTGGGGTAAATGGTCTTCTCTTGAAGAGACTTAGTTGAAAACACCTTCTGTTTCAATTTATTGAATTGTTGCTGCTGTAACAGTTGATTTCTTCAACCACTTGACTCTCGCCTCTGAAAATGTAGCATGTCTGTATGAAGAACGTACTGTGGTGAAGCCAAGGCAAGAAACTAGTTTTGCATTTTGGCTTAAATCCTGCAAACAGTTACGTGTTTATGCATGTAAACAGCCGTAGTGAGCTCAATGAGGCTATTCATCTGCAGAGTTAAGCATGCGTGTAAATGTTTGCAGTTCTGGGGCTCTCGTAAGGAGAGTGGTTAGCTCTGTCTTCAGCAGAACAACTAGGCTCTGCGGATCTCAGCTAGTGAAGTGGAAGTTGTGTTTCACATCTGCAGTTCCCACTTTGATCCACAGTTACAGTCCTGAGTGTAAAAGATCACAGGCATGTAAGAAAATTGATCTTTTGGGTAAGTAGGGCCAACATCCCATGGAGAGCTTGACTGTCAAGTCAAATGAGGAGCTGGACTTGGTTCAAAGAGGATGTATCCCATTGTTGAAACATGGAGTATCAAAGACTGTGCTGAGCTTTTCTGCTTAGTGACTCTGCTCCCTCTTCACCAGATGGTCTGGTGTGTGGTTCCATCCCAGCACATACTCCACCTGCTACATCTCTGGCCTAATGTCAAAAGGACAAAACCAAAATCGGGTTCATGAATCTGAGTATTTTTTTTAAATCTTTTGCTAACTTGTTCAAATTTTTATTAGCTCTTTCTCTCTTGCTTTTTTTACTTATATTTTTTTAAGTGATGTATTCATTGTTTAGGTGAGCCTGGAGAAGTTGGTAGGAAGAAAACAAAAATCTTACAAGGAAATATGGTGTCCATTGGCAGTAGCTGCTCTCCCTTTACTTGCTGCATCTCCCAACTAGTTTCATCATTCACTGCATACGCTTTATGGTGAATATAACTTTGAAATATCACTTACACGTTTTACCAGGACTGCCCAGTACTCTCCTCTTTTTACGATTTCACTCTTATTAAACTTCCATCTTGCCTGCACCGAACACAATTATTTTGCAGTAAGTGAAGGAAGGTTGCGTCTGGTGCAGCTGAATTCCACATGCTACTCTGATATCTGAACACAGTTGAACCCACCAGTGAAAGGCTGGCAGTTGTGTTAAAAATAGTAATGTAGCTTCTGATCTGTATTTCACTAGACACAATTAAGAACTGAAATAGCCATCGCCATGAGCTCTGGTAGGGAATCCAGGGTGACATTTCCCATTGATGTGAACAGTCCATACCATCAGGGTTTTTTCGAAAAAGCACTTGCAAGTTGGCTTTCATAAAAGTTAATTAAAAAATGACTCATAACTCAGGTGACGAGATCTGTGGGGAGTAGTTTGTGAACACTTCAAAAGTGAAGCAAGTTGCCTGGAGAGAACCTGATCCGAAACATGTTCCTATAACATATCACGGTCTCTGCTTGGTGTGTGGTAAGGAGCGAGTGTGGCAGAGCTGGGAAAAATGCGGAGCGCATAGCTCAGGAGGGAGGTGGGAAGAGCTGAGCTGCAGCAAGTACAAGGAGGAAGCTGACTTTGCCTGTGGGTAATAAAGGGCTGAAATGAACTTGTCAAGCAGGTTCCCAGTTTTGTAAGATCCTCAGAAGAGCACGAGAGGTGTGGTTGGCTAACAGGAATGCAGGAATTGACAGGGTTTGAGTTTCTACAGAAAGTGCAATCATGTACCAGCATTTTTGGGTTTGCCTGGTCAGGCCCTGGGAAAGATTACTCCCCAGGGTGGGAGAAAAATTGGTGGTGGGACCTAATAAGGATAAAGTGATCCTTGAAATGTCCTGGGGTGGGGGGAGAGGTGGGGAAATGAAGAATGAGAAGTTCAGAAAGCAGTCTGTTGTCACGTGTAGATTTTTGAGATCTCAAAGTGACACCTGAACAGTGGCATTTTATGATACCATTACCATGTAATGAATACCTATTTATCTAAATCTCTATTGTATGTAATCCCCTGATAAGAAGACAGCAATGCAAGTAATTATTTAGATAATGTAAATCAACCTTTATTACATTTTACAACTAGTGGGACAATTAACAGTTCTGAAAAGTGTTGTGGAGCAGCTCTTTCCCCTTGTGTGTCCTCAGACAGCGAATTGATACGAGTTTAGTGCTGAAAGAACTCTCAAGTGGATTTGATTTTTAAATCCACCCTTTTTGGAAATAAATTTTTAGACCCTACAGAAATATTTCTATAGATGAATTAGTTCTTTACAGTTTGGAAAGGGTGTGGTGGTCAAGGGTGTCCTGAATTTACCTCTCCATCATTTCTGCCTCTCACATTTTCCATTTAGAAAAACTGAACTCCCACTCAGGCAGCTCTTCCACAATACGGAGGGTGGTCTCAGCCTCCTTGATTCATAAGGCAGGGGGGTTCTAGTCTTATAACTTAAAAAATGACAGCAGTCATACAAATGCTGTCAGGGT
>VZTV01094511.1:0-18943 GCA_013400875.1 Anhinga rufa
CTAATTTCAGGTTATTTTTTTTCATTTGAGGCTGTAGCTGTCTTTAATCAGTAGCTGCAAGAGATGTTCATTTACAAGAAAGGATTTTTTTGAGCAGGGTGGAAACTAGTATAATCTCTTGTTTTTAAAAAAATCTGTTAAAAATACAGGCCGAATGTCACATTAAACAATGTGAAAACTAAAGCTGCATGAGACACAATTTAGCTGAAACGTGATAACAATAGTGTAAGTAAATACAAACAATTAAAGGTAACATACATATCCAAAATATTTCCACAAGAGTATCAAACATGAGCAAATACCCTATCAAAACAGGCAAGGTGCTTGCACTTAGATTTTTCAGTTTAGGAGTATTTGTAACAGCTCACATAAACTATGAATTATCACAGAACTAGCCCTTGCATCCAAAGCCCAGTATTACTTTGCACCACTTCATTTGACAGAAGAAATTGAATTCCGTTCAGAACTGCCTAGCCACCAGTGATAAACCAAAGCATCCATTCCAAATCTTTGATGTCACAGATACTGGAGAAGCAACTGATCTCCTGATTTTAGAGGAAAAATTGCTCACCTACAGAGCAAAATGTTCTGTAGTTCCCGCCACTGACTCAGGAACAAACAAATCATTTCAGATCTCCCTGAAACTACATTTTTCAAAATTTTCACTTTGAGAAAAATATTGTAGCTTTTTCTTTTTAACACTGACTCTGCACACAAACCAGATACAGTATTCACTTATCACTAGCTCCAAGATAGTACTACAGCTTTCATAATAATGCTGATCACCTCTGCCACAGGGCATCACAACTGCTCATATGTGCAATTGGTCTATTTCTCCTCAATCTTTTAAAACAAAGACACAAGGCAGTGCTGCTGACACCTAATGAAAAATCCTCTCTAGCAGCAGAGGCACTTGCAGAGCAACAGAAGCCTTTACACTCCCCTAATCAAAGTCCCAAGTCATAGTACCCTTCCTCACACTGTGATCTAAATGCAGGCTGTGATGACCTCAGGGGAATCAGGTGTGAAAATGAACTATCTTCACATGCATCCTGGTGAGGCACATCAGCAAGATGATGCAAGCTGATAGGAGATGCGTTACCCTCATAATCACACTTCACAGTGGATACATCTATGCCACAGCTCATTGCAGCAGGGACAGTGTCAAGTAAATGTTCAGTCCTAGGAACAGAGTAGAAAAAGCTTTTGTCACATTGTTTGTAGATGGCTTGTGCCTTTCCTCAGGAACAGACTTTCATGGGCTATCTATATTTTAGGCCCAGGAAAAATGGGAATGGAAAACAATTGTCAATTTTCTATTCCATTCTCTTCTATTAAGGTCTTATGTCCACGCTCATCATTGGAGCACTTGAGTGTTTTCCAGCAGTTGATGAAATGACGTGACTAATATCTGTTATGTGTTCATGTCCTCATCCCCTCCCCAGGGGTAGAAATATGTGCAGTGGAGTGTTTTGTTTTGCATGGTTTTTTTTTCTTTTATTAGACACATACACAGTCTGTTATATGTTATATTAGGAAAGACAAGTTCAAACATGCACTCTTCACTTAGCACAGAAGGTGCTTTGGTTTGTTTTGGTCCTAGTTCCTGAGGGATTTCAATCCACAGTCCTAAACCATGCTCAAGAAAGTCTTTATGTGGCTTCTTGTCTTGCTAGAGTGACTGCTCACAGTAGCCACCTACGATTCTATCATCAAATCCTTACTTTTCTTGTAGTAAAAGGACATATGACCTGTGGTATTATGTTACCATAGGAAAATATGGAGTGGAAACTGGCAGGAGCCAACCAGAATGAGAAAGGATCATGATCTTCATACAAACTTCAGCTTTTGGCTACACTCACCAAAAACAAACTGGCCATAGCCTCCCTAATGGATTGGGCCACCTCAGTGGCTCCCTTGCATTTGTGATCACTCCAGGTGGGACCATGTACCTGAATCAAATTCCACCTGGAAGACCCTCAGAGACAGTACTGTTCCTCCTCCTCCAAACCAGCACAAGAAACCAACAGGCACTGTCTTTTCTTTTATGCAGTAATTTTCACTTCCATTTTTCCCTACAGTGACAAAAAGAAAACCTAGGCTGGACATTTCTACAGGGCTATTCTGTTCTTCCTTTTTGTCTTCTCAAGCTAGAGGCCAAGGATATTAAGACCAGCATGTCTTCATGTTCTGCATCTCTCTGCTTCTTCCTTCACTTGCTAATCCCTCCAGTCACAGATTATGGTATTTACAGGCCATTTCATTTCCTAACAGAAACAGTGAGTTGTAACAGCTCCCTAAAAAGAGCAGCCCATCAAACATGATTTTTTTTCTAAGATGTTGTTGTAGGACTTGATCCTAAAACATTTCATTACAAAAAAAGGGCAAAATCCAGCCTTTTCCTAAGGGTTTATTATCAACAGAAAAAAACCAGTGAGATTTAAAAACAAAGGCAAGTGAAGCTGACCCATTTTTAGATGTTAAAATAAAGCACCAGCACCCTCTATCAGGATATTTTAAACACTGACAACAGAACAGTGATTTATCCTGAATAGAAAATATGCCTTTAGTAGATATTTAGTATGTACTGCAATCTCTGTAAGTCCCTTTAATTAAAAGTGCTATTTCTGTTTTAAAATTGACATGAACGACTACCATCCAGAGTCTGCTTCCACAGATATTTTTCAGAGCTGTAGAGCAAATTGTTATGCAGTATCACTCAGATAAAGGCCTGCAATAAGAGAAGTGATAATGAAGACAGCAGCTGTTACTAAATTACAAAAACAAGACAGATTTGTTGGCAAACACTAACAATCTGGGAAACTTTTTTGCAAGTTCAACACTTCTGCAGACAGTCCTTATTTGGGTTCCCTCAATGGAGTGTGATGGTGCCAGCAAAGTTGCTTCACAGGAGACTTATGGCTTTGCTAACACAGCCTGCNTGCTAACACAGCCTGCAGCTCCTCACACTGATCCCCGTCACAGGGGAGGTAATTAACATTCATATTGATACTCCGCACAACCCTTTTTTTATGGAAGGGACTACACCATACAGAAGAGGTTCAGAAAGAAAACCTAGATGTCCAGTGCCCTCCCTTTCCTAAATAATAGGTGCCACATGGTCAGCAGCAGAACATACTTCCCTACTGTGCCTCACCAAAATCCTCAACCACTACAGGAACCTCAACTTTCTTCAGTACCGAGGGGCACAGATTTTCACCAGCTCCTTGCATCTAAACCATTACATAACAGCAGCTTCCAGTCAGTACAGAATCATGCCAGGTTTCAAGAGGCAATCTCAAGGAGAAAGATTTCATAGCCATTCTTCCAGCTGTGCCAACTACTCTAACGCCACTGGCTTCTTTAGAGCATTGGTGATTTAAACAACTGGACAGATTCATGAGTTTTCCAGTCCCCTCTGGTTATGTGCATTTTATCTTTCACAATGACCTTGCATAATCAGGAAATTTCCATATGGAAATAATCAACTTATATTTTTCCCAATGCACTATATGAAAGGGCATGTTGTAGCACAACTACTCATCCATGAGGATTTCCAATCACTTCAGGCTTTTCACATGTGTGCAAGTGTACAACATAGATTTTGAAAACCATTTCATTTGCTTCTTTTTTTCCCCCAAAGTGTCCCCAGTAGGTGGTCAAGTACATCCTACTGTTCTGAAAGGAGCCTCAAGAGCTGCATATTTTTCCTTCTGCTGTTATCATCATTAAATTGACATTGCTCAAAACTCTGCTTGGTGTCATGCAAGTTCAAGAACCCTTGCTGAAAAAAATTTCAGTTGCATCTCCAATGAATCACTGGGGCAAGGTTATTAGGGCTACTGAAAGGGAGAGTGCTACAGTATGCTTTGAGGAAAGAGGCCAGGGAAAACCCACCCCAAAAGAGTTCATTACTGGTATATCTGGTCTCAGTTGAGACTCAGTAAAAAGCAACATAAAGGAGATATGGAGGAATTTGTTATGTATGTTTTCAAACACTCAGATTGATATAGGATGCAAAGTCTGTGAAAGACACACACTGCACTGAAGCACGCAAACTGGAGTTTTGTCCCACGTTTAAATAAAGGTATACTTCCTCAAAGTTTCTAGCCCAAAAGAGAGGGGGAAATTTGCATATCTACAAAGAAGAACCAGTTTTTAATTAGGAAAAGTGGTCAATCTCTTTGGAGAAGAAATAAACAATGAATTTTGGAAGAAAAGCTTTAATCTATCTAGGTTTCTAAAAACTCTTCAGAGGGAAGACTACTGTAACAACTATCATCATCACCTATGCATGTTCTTTGCCTTTTTGCAGTATTTTTTGAAGGCTTTGATAAGCAAAATAGTACCACATGGAAGAAAATTACTTTGTCTCAGTTGTTTTGCAGTAACTTCCCAAAGGGTCTATTGCCCCTTTGCCTCATGTTGAAGGGAGCTTAGCCCTTTCTCATTAAGGGAACTCAAATCTTCCATGGCACACCAAACAATACGAACACTAGTACAGTTTTTACAAAGCATAGTAACACTTTTCTCTCAAAATCTCTAGGTTCTGTGACTATTTGCCAAAGCAATTAAGGTCTTTAATACTAATGCATACACTGAACCTTAAAAGTGAAGGAAGTATATGGTGCTGTAGTAATGGCACTAGTTTCAGAGAGACAACTTGGAACAATAGATTCATTGGTAAGACTTACTGGACTCTTCTGTGTAAAATCATGGCAAAATAAATAGAAAGAATAAACCAGGACAAGCCAAAGATTCAAATGACAGTCACATTGATAAAGAAGATACACAGTGTTAGGTTTCTTCACAGAGATTACAAAGAGCAGATACTCAGAAATGTTGCATGCTACAATGCACAGCATAGTTAAGCTCCTCCGTCATAAACAAAAAAGGGCTGTTACTGAGGAAGTTGTTCCGTTGTATGTTAGATTTTATATCAGGTGGCACTTCTCAGACAAGAAAGTTGTTTTTCAGAAAAAAATCTTTAGAAAAAAATAGTTTTGTAACAAAAAAGAGAGAAGTGGGGAACAGATAAGGATAGATAATACTCTTAAACACAGCAGGTATAAAAGATGTAGAAGATGAAAAAAGAAACTTCCTCAGCTCTTCTCAGGGCAGTAATAGGACTACACTGACCAGGGAGAAAAGGATCAATCAACACTGACATAATGTTTCAATTTTCAAATATTATCTTAAATACATTTAGTTAATATACATCAACTTCAAAACAATGATAATCAATATACAGATAATTATCTGGGCTCTGACAACATGGAAATGATCTCTGACTCTGCTAAAATACTTGATATAAATAGACTCTTACTCATCTTCTTCCATGTTAACCTCATTTAGCAGTTCCTTCCTACCCAAAATGAAGTCAGACTAGTAAAAACTAGTGAAAACTATTGCATGCACTGCAAGCTTTTTTCATCTGATCCATATTAATCATTACAGAGCCCACACTGCCTAAACACAGCCTGGACCAGAACAGCTCCAGTGCAAGGATTGTTGGGTATATAACACAAACTTGCCCAGCTATGTAATTGCCTGGTAGATTCCTAACCTTTTGGGAAGGTACATGTTTACTAATAATCACAAAGAACCACTGTCTGCCTTCACTGACATTCATTCAGTCCTAACAAAGTTGAGGACACCTGTGCAGTCTCATCAGGAGAGCAGAAGAGGACTCTAGGATCTGATCCTTCAAACATGGACAAAATTCAGAGAACAGATTAAGCAAATGCATGTTTTTCTAAATGCTTACCTAAATAAAGCACAAAGAAGTTGAGCAGCTGGAGCAAGTCTGAAGAGTAAAGATGAAAAATCTGGTCCCAGTTCTGCTACAGACATAGTGTAAATTGAGATTTGGTCTGTGAATGTGCTGCAACTCAGTTTCCCCAAAAGCAACATGAAGAGTGATGAGATATTCAGTACTTGCTTCACAGAGTAGTTGTACACACTTGGATATCAGGGTCCCCAAAACTGTAATCAGCTCTGACTCTCGTGATCTCAGCTGATTTCCATGGAACTTTTGACGAGGATCTTCCAGCATAAATTCTATAGCTGCAATGAATATATATAAAATCAGAGAAAGTTTGCTAAGTGCTTAGAGTTTCTGGGATGACAAGTGCAATATAAATGCAACCGATTACTGCTACAGTGTATCCATCCTGAGAGAACAGAGTGACATTTCTGGCGTTCTGGGAGCTGAGGTGAATAATAGGCATTTCATAATTTACCGTAAAATACTCATTTATCTTTAAAGAACAGCAACAAGAAAATGAAATGTTAAAAAGAAAAAAAAAAAAAAAGAGAGGAAAAAAATTACACTGTATTTTCCTACGAACTTGAGAAAATTGCTGGAAACCTGAACAGCTCCAACCAAATCAGCCAGCAATTGGCAGGGGCAACCAAACGGCAGGATTTGATAAAGTAACTAGAGCTGGTAATAGGGTAGTAGGCAGGACTAGCATTTTAAAAAAAGATAATCATATCAATATTGTCCAGGCAGGTATAGCTGTGTCTGTTGCAGGAATAATTAGGTTTCACTCAGTCCTTTGGGGAACCACAAGGTGGTTTGGCACTAGTGGTAACCTCAGCAAAACACCACAGGCAATCTGACTGATGGTGTCTTGCCTTCAAGAAAGGCATGATCTCCTGCCTCTAAGCTTCCCCTGAGCTAGGATACTCCAGCATGTACATAAGCAAGGGCTTGTTTTTGTGAGTCTGCCGTTCCTCCCCTTCAGCTTCACATTCTGACCCAACACAAACCTTCACCTCCCCAGGCACCGTCCCTGCCGAGACAGGAAGCTGACTCCGTGACAAGGGGGCAGAGTCCATCTCTCAGCAGCGCAAGGTGTTTGGTTTTGTGACAGGAAACTGGTCTTGTCTAGCACTACAAACCCCAAGTTTGGGAGATCTCTGACTAACTGACAAGGTTTTTTTTTATTTTTGCAAGAAGCGGTCTTTCCTGGCTGTAGCTAAACAAAGAGCTATCCCCCCATAAAACCTTCCTCCTCACTGCAAGCACTGAAACTAGCTGTGCCAACTGCCTCTTCACCTACTCACAGAGCAGATTTCAAAGTCCTTTTCTTTCTGTGGGAGACTTTGGCGGGGGCAGGAGGGCATTCAGTTACCTCAGAGATCTCCTGAAGGCCTGTGGAAACCATGCTTTGGAGGGGGCAGGTGAAAGACCCATTTCTCCTCCTCGGATTGTCTTTATGAATAACTGACTTCTGTGTTCAGCCAGAGGAGTGTTATTTCAGGCATTTCTAGCAGTGGTAGAACAACAGAGATACAGCCGGGGCTCAGGTGGGCAGCACAGCCAGGTGGGAGGCAGGCCACGCTCCCCGCCATGGCGCCTGCAGGGGCTCGGGGCAGCCCTCACCTCACTCTTTCGTTTGGTTGTGGGGCAGGGGGGTCATGGCTTCAGCCTGGCAAGCATCCGCCATCCCCCAAGAGGCACCCCATCCCTTCCCACCTTCCTCCCAGACACCACAACCCTGTTCAGGCCTGCTCAGCCCCCTTGTTCTTGAGGGGACTGCTCACACCCTCCCAGCTGCCCTGCAGGGGCACCAAGACCTCCTGAAAATTAAGCTGTGATAGCTTTTACCAGGGTAAAAGCCCTGGGTGGGCCTGTAGAACACCTATTTATAACCCCTCAGGGCTGCACTAGGCCCCACTCTCCAGGTGCTTCAATAGGGACTGCAGCCCCCGCTGCCAGGCAAGCCCCAGCCCTCCGATTTGCCTGGCTTCTGCTTAGTTCTACTGGCAGCTCAGGTCCCACTCCTCTCTCTCAGTCCTTGCTCCAAAGGCCACTGCTGATGTGCAAAGGGTGGGGGTTATTTCTACTAAATAAGAAATGTGCATCTGTTCTTGTTAGTGTGCCTTCAGGTGTTCCCACCCAGAGCTAACTCACTAATAATTTCCATCGCCCTTGTGCAAGTTTTCCAGTTTTCGATGTCTGTGAGCACATCAAACCCCTGCTCCAACCCCCCCAAACACACACAAAGGTACGCAGCTCCCAGCCATCAACTGATTCAGAAATAAGTCTTGATCCTCAACATCACAATGATGACCAGATCAGTCTGTCTCTGCTGCAAACCGAACTTTGCCCCATGAGCTGCCGAGACAGCTGCCACCCTCTGGGACAAGGCAGAAGACAGTGCTCCAGCAGTGGCAGAGCAGGGAGCCAGGTGTTGCCAGCTGCAGGGATGCTACAGCCACAGCCCCAGAGGAGACTTGTTGCATGTCAACTCTGCCTTCAGAAAGCCCTGCAAAACCTCCTTCTGTCATACTGCCTTCCCAGGATAACAAGGATGACATTCGCCTTCTGGGATCCCACTGGTATTAACAACAGCAAAAAACACTCACTGAAGTAAATGAATGCCCAGAAAAATAAACAGATCTCCCAAAGTACTGTAGAAGAGACGCAAACACTGCTGTAGCCCAAGACCAGGTTTTTTAACTTTCAGAAAGTCCAGAGGGTTTGTGAAGTCCCGTTGGTGTTTTATGGCAGATACTGGACTCTATACAAATGTTATTCACTTCTGCAATAACAAGTTTCACAGATGCTGAAAGGCACACAGTGCTTTAAATATCAGGGACTGAAAGAACAGTCCCTAACTGTGCTACCAGGTAGCAGAGTTTATGTTCACTATATGAAAAGTGTGAATACAGACACTCTGAAAACCAGTGGCTACTTTCCCCTCCTCTAGCACCCAGCACACTGTCACTGTAAGGCTAAATCCCAAGGCTTTTAACTGAATAGTTAAACTGTAACTGTAAGAGTGCCTGACAATAGCAGGTAAATGCTGTCTCCAGTGGTTATTAACCTAATACAATGATGGGATTCTTGCATTAGGAAAGGGGCAGTGAGGGGCGGGGGTAGAAGTTGGCATTCCTTTCCTAGCTCATTTTAAGGCACTGTTTTCCATCTGGGATTATTTTCATTAACATGTCTTCTCCCTCCATTTTCCCATTAAAAGGAACTGGGAATGAACAAGGAATTTGTTTAATCATCTTCTGTGAGATCAGCTGAATTCTAATGCTGTTTGATTACAGCTAGTCACAAAAATGTCAAGTGCATTTCCATTTGGAGTGCTTGCTTAAACAGCCGTGCAAATGGGGACCACCCAAAAATCAGCATACATCATGAGAGATTTGAGCTTCCTTATGGTGTATACTTGTTTCAATCCACTCTCTTGCTCTTTAAAATAATGCATTTTCACAGCACATCATTTCCCTAAATGAGCATGATACATCACTGCTGCAGATTGACTCATGAGGCCCATTAATAAAGGCCAGGGTTTCTCAGCAGCTTTTCTCATTGGGAAGGTGTTACCTTACCATCTAAATTTGTAATGAATATGATGCTGTTAGCCTATGCCCACCCCACTCTTCCAGCTCCCCTTGTCAATTTGGTTGGAGGTTTTCATTGCACAGGCAGTGGCATCATGGTAGAGAATAAATAATGTATTATTCCTTTCCCTAAGTAAGTAGCTATTCATAACAAATGGAGCAAAAATGCTTAAAGTGAAATGGTTACCTTTGTCATATGGGATTCACGTCTTACAAAATATCTCTGCCCTGAGTTTCAAACCTGTTATATAATTCCTGGTATTACACTGCTGCACAATGCACTATGAGTATTAGACAAGAAATACTAATATTCAGACTGCTTCTGATTTTGTTTGTAGTTTCCCCACATGCTTTTGTTTTCCAAAATGAGTAGGGCTAGTCAGAAAATTGGACTGGAAACTACAATAAGATATGCAAGGAAAAAAAATAAAATCTCAGTTTGATGAAATGTTGTCTATAAAAATGCTTTGGACTATCATTTTTTCAGTTTTTCCAATAAAAAAAAAATAATCTGTGGCTTATAATGAAATTCTGATGAAAAGCAAAATGTTTTGTTTAAAAATCTAGGGACTATAGTATTTTGTACAGGAACAAAGTATTTTCTGACAGTCTGGAAGACTAATATGTTAGATATTAATTATCTGATTGGGACTGGGAATTTCAGAGGTCCCTATAGGGATCAAAATGTCATACAGGCATTCACTGAGGACTGAACACCTGATTCCCTGATTGTTTAAATTGGATTGTTAAATCTTAAGCATACTCACTTGACTTGATCAGGTAAATGTTTTGGTTTCCACAACAAAAGATTTTGCAGAGGGGACAAAATTATTAGCTTTCATGATCTGTAAGTATTAGCTTCTGTGGTCTTCTTCCCTCTTTCAATTTGGGTCTATGTATTATTGAGAATGGTACATAAGAAATTACCCATGCTTTGGAGTCTTAGAAAAGCTTTCTACACAAAGCTTCACTAAATTTTGGGGGTGTAGAACTGCACAACAAGCAGTACTGTACTCTCAGCCAGCTGAAAACTATTGTAGGAATGGTATTTCTCATGATGGTACTTCCACTTCCTCTTCTGGTCAAAATTAGGAAGTGCACAAATATTTTTCCCATCCTTCCAAGTTTAACACAGCACTTCTGAATCCTCAAACATTTCAACAGGCTTGAGCTGTATTCATTCACCACAGGTCCCTGCTCTTCAGCACACTTGTGCAAACTAATTGTGGTTAGTACATGGAGCATATAGCCACTATTGGATCTTCACAGCATACCTCTTACTGCACATAATATAATAATAGCCCTCCAAGGAATCCACTGTGCAAATATAAAACTGGAGAGACATTTGGAAACATGACTTCCCTATTCATTTGACTCATTTTAAAGAGCTGCACCTCAAGCCTAAACTGAACAAGCTTAAGCTGCTGTTAGGCCCTGATGCATTTTTAGCAGTTTTAGCTGGTTTCAATGCAGTCACTGTAATTATTACTGAGAGGTATTACAATAAGGACAGGGTAAAGCTCTTGGTTTAGGAGCAAGTATTTTTTAAAAAATAAAACCTTAAAAGAACAAGAAAATAAAAACCAAATGTACCGAGAGACCCCTTAGAGGTATACAACATATTGCTACAACAGGAGTAACAAAGCAGAAGGTTCTCTTTTGTACATTAATTCCAGAGAGTCAATTAAAACAGAATTAAGAATAAGATTGCCCAGATATTTTGAAAAAAGCCCAAAAGCCTAAGATTTACTTAGTCAACTGGACACAATCTTTTGAGGTCTAGATAAGATTCTCTAGCCTTACTCACAATTCCCCATAGTCTGCTAAAGTTTCAGATCTAGCCTTGTCTGATGGAGTTCAAATTAGTAACAGTGTCCTGAAGACACAAGAGGTTTGACCAACTTTGCAAAAGGCCAGTCTAATAAATGGAAGGTGCACTAGGTCAGTCAAACCTGCAAACCACATTACCATGCACACCTGCAGGCTATATTAGACCCAGGAGAGGAATAACCAGATAATTAGATAGACTGACATTTTACTGCAGATTGAAGTAATTAGGGATCAGGCAAAACAGGAGAATGACTTTCTAAAGCTTACATTGTTGCATATATCACCTAGGGTTTAAGGAGAAGAATAGCATAAAGGAGAAAACCTGATACCCTCTGATATAGGCAAGATTACCTACTGTAATGTTTTAATTCAGCTCTGAAATTGAAATTTCTAAGAGCCAGAGTTGGTGTCCTGGCTTGAACTTGCATACAAAAGAGTGGCAAAAAAATGTTCACAGCAACCACCAAAATAAGACTTTAATGCATTTTCATATATTGAGTATATAGTAATGCTATATGGTAGCTCCCAGTGCATCACCTGAGCTGTAAGGCGAGAATAAAACTGGCAACAGCCTTTACTCTCTGTTTGATTCACAAGTTATTCTACACACTTTGTCCATGCAGAAGGCGGCAAATAGGACGAAATCCCAATTTGATCTTTATCGTTATGCCTCCTAGTCCTTTTCCATAATGTTTTATAACCGTGCATCAGCCACAAGTGGTGAGCATATTTCCCATCTGCTGGGCCTAAATGTGCTGCGATCAGTACCAGTAAGGAGAGTCAGAGAGACACTGACACTCTGTCCAACTAGACTAAAATCTGGAAAGCCATGTTATCCAAGGGATGTATTGATTCTGAGGTTATCGGCAACATTTCATGCTACAGAGCCACAGCCATGAGCTGAACCACGGTGTGTTTGCACCAAGCCTGAAACTTGCCTCCTCAACTTTAATTGAACCTTCAGTAGTAAAAAATAGGAAATGCAACAAAATGGAGAAAAGCAGACTGTATAAAAGATGACTAATTGTTTAGTAAGTACTGTTGCTCCATAGAAATGGTGTTTGCTAAACAGCACTCCAATTACCTCCTCATAAAACCCTCTTTGTGGAATTGGGATAAAGTACAGTTGCCCCAAAATATGGTATGTTCTTATAAAGCCACTCTCTTCAGTAGAGAGGCTGAAGTATAGATAACAACTTTTCTCCTGGTTAAATTACAGCTGACAATTGATCAAATTCAACATGGATGGATGGACATGGAGTTTTTGTCCTCTTAGCAGTTTTCTTTACTTCATTTTACCTCACACTCCTTAGGGACAAGATACTATCCTGTGCTCTACCAAAATACTGGGTCAGAGTGTATCACAGGTACCCCAAAGCAGCAGCACATTTCCTGTAACTTTTCTGTGCTTTTGGCTGTGGAAAGAGCCCACCTCCATACGAAGGACACCTGCCTGGAAGGAGAAAGCGAGAGCAAGACCCCCCGTCTTGTGATCAGTTACCCTCGATTTGTAATGCAAAGATCTGTAATAAGAGCCATCTGTCTTGCACAAAGCCTCCCTACACTGAACACTTTTACTCAGGGCCCCCAAACCACAACTGAGACTTATCCCGAGGCAGTCTGCAGATGAGAAGAAAAGACTTGGATTAAAGAGACACTGCCCAGGGATGCCTGCTGAATGGTTTTAGGAAACCAGCCAAGGCACTGAAGCCATTACTCACCAATGACAAAAATCAACACAGCTGACAATTATTTTCAAGAACCAAAGCTTACTGCCCAAGCTATGTCCATTCCTCTTCTGCATCAGTCATCCTCCCATTTTACTCACTCCATCATATTCTGCAATAACAGGAGGAATCCCTCCGTGGCAGTATGCATTAAGTAATCACGTTTTCACATACATATCTGTGATAGCAAAATTTCACAGTTCCTGAGATCCTATACTTAAAACACAATAATTACAGAGAATAAGAACAGCACTTTGCTTTTTTTGCAAGAGCCTTTTAAAGTGGTCTTACATGAAGAGATCATTCATAAGTCTGGTCAATGCTATGTATTTTCCTCTGAAGTAAATGCAGTGTCTTAAAATGGATTAGATCAGATGCAGAAAAGTAAAGTAGCTTTTTTACTTCGGCCGTATGATCAAGATTTATACCAGCTCAGGGTTCCACCCATAATCCTGTAAAGTTCATTAAGCTCTTGTGAGATAATAAGAGGTATTACACAGATCTGATAGAAAAAGGAAAAGAAAGGAGTATTATACAAATTTTATGGCATTCCATTATCATTAATACAGGACGTGAGCAATGTCGGGTTACTTTTTGGTGATGAATGAAACTCCAATCTGGCAAGATCCCATAATCACATGGGACATGCTGTTTATATCACATGCCATACTGCACTGCATCTTGCTGTCCACTTAGCCAGCCCAACATGTAACGTTGCCCTCAGTGCACTGAGGGAATATTCGTGGGCAGCACCTCAGCAGCAATGTGAGCCTTCTATGGTCAGTGACAGCCTTGGAAGAAAATTCAGGAAAAAATCCCTACAACACCTTTGGGGTGGTATTTGTGTATTGGTACTGCAAGGGTTGTCTGTCTTTAGTCTGTGTGTACATGCGAGTGTGTACCAACCTCCTGAATGACTTTTGTGAGCAAGCTGTACTAAGAAGCAGCATAGGCTGGAGCCTGGCAGTGGTCCCACAAGCAAGAATGCAGCTGCATACAGTGGAAAACTTGTTTCCTGTTGTTTCCAGAACAGTGGGATATGCCTCCCAAAAGCAGTGAAGGAGCTATAGATTTCTGCAGCTGGTGCTATTGCTAGTTATTCTCTCTAATAACAAAGATGTCAAGGTTTAAGCTTGTGCTTCATTCAGCTGCGATGTCTGTGAGAGCAGTAATGGCTGGCAGTAGGGAGTTATGAACAAGTAGGGGGGAAACGCCAAGAGGGCATATTTCAAGGTGGCAATGACAGTGGTCACTTTGATAAATTTATTTGGTAAAGAAGATGATGAAAATGTGTGTGCCGCTGCATCTTAAGAGGCCAGAAGACTACCATGTTCATGTGCCTACATATTCCTGGAAAGAGGGCAAACCTATGACTGGGGGTGGCTGGCCCAGCCTCTGCTGCTAAGGGACAGGAAACCATGGTAGAGTAAAAAGAAAGGATGCAGAGGGATGATTAGAGCAGAGGGTCAGTGAAATGGTGGCCAACCATGACAGTCCTTAAGTAGGATGTTGTGATTCTGATTCACATCACACACTGTCAGTAAAAGTATTTCTTCATAGTAGCCAAGCGAAGCCGTGCCAAGGGTGGCCAGATGCCATTACTGCATGAGACACACTCAAAGCACCGGCAGGAAGAGCAATCTGTGCAAGGCTGGCTGGGAGGCCTGCCAAGCTGGTAAATGACTGGGGATTGCTATTTTTATCTCTCCAACTACAGTTCAGTATTTCAGGCCCTAATGCATAAGCTGAGAATCAGTGAGTGACTGAGGGTATCTTGAGATTGGAGTTGGGGGAGGAAAGGAGCAAAGGAATAAGAACTGCCTGGATGTACTCCATGTCATGAATTCAATTCAAGATAAAAACTGACCAGCTGAAACTTTTCCAACATTTCAAAAGGCTGGAGGTATAGTGCAAAAGCATGACCGGCATGACTTGGTTTCCTCTTTGGCACTTTAACCAGAAAAGACCACTCAACTGAATGAAAAATGTTCAGAGCCCCCAGAGGAGGCTTCCGTATGTGACAGACTAGTTATTTGTCCTGGTTTCAGCTGGGATAGAGTTAATTTTCTTTGTAGTAGCTCGTATGGGGCTGTGTTTTGGATTTGTGCTGAAACAGTGGTGGTAACATGGAGATGTTTTAGTTGTTGCTAAGCAGTGCTTACACTACTCAAGGACTTTTTCAGCTCCCCATGCTGTGCCGGGGGCATGGGAAGCTGGGAGGGGACACAGCCAGGACAGCTGACCCCAACTGACCAAAGGGATATTCCATACCATATGATGTCATGCTCGGTATATAAAGCTGGGAAAAAAAGGAAGTGGGGGGACATTGGAAGTGATGGCATTTGTCTTCCCAAGTAACCGTTATGCATGATGGAGCCCTGCTTTCCTGGAGATGGCTGAACACCTGCCTGCCCATGGTAAGGAGTGAATTAATTCCTTGTTTTGCTTTGCTTGTGTGCATGGCTTTTGCTTTATCTATTAAACTGTCTTTATCTCAACCCATGAGTTTCCTCACTTTTACTCTTCCGATTCTCTCCCCCATCCCACCAGAGGGGAGTGAGCGAGCGGCTGCGTGGTGCTTGGTTGCTGACTGGGGCTAAACCATGACATTATTTTCTGCATTATGGGCATCTTCTACAGCACTAGCTGTAACCTGGGGTTCATTCAGTCTTGTGCTGTTCAGCCACTGGGTACCCAGGACCCAGTTTTGGTAAGATCCACTGCATAACTGCTTTACTGTAAGAAGTTGTTGAGCTGTTGCTATTACGCTAATATGTAAGTAAGAGAGCATGTGTTGGTTGCAAAAGTAACTCAGGAGAAAACTGCTAACCTGAAAAAATTTAAAACCCTAGGGAAAAAGAAAAGAAAGAAAGTCAGAAGGTAGCAACTCAACATGTGAGAGGATCAGCCATTACATTTCCCATGCTGTCAATTTATTAACCTGAGCAGTGGATCAGAACCCGTTATGCTTTTTGTTGTGGGAATTTATATGGAACAAAAACATCATCTTTGCTCCACATATTTTACAACTCAGCTACATTTTATGTAGGAAAAAACCCAAATTAATTCTATATTTTTAATTTACTTGTGAAGTCTGTAAATAATAATACAGACCTCTCCTTTTATGACACCTAGGTGTCCCCAGGAACTGACATAAAATTGACACACAGGGACTCAGAGAAAAAAAAATAGCTAATTGTGAATTCTTGCAATTCCCAAAGAACAGCTGATCACTAACATTTGTTTTCAGGGTATTCTGTGATTTTCACCAAATATTATTGCACCATGTTTTATCAAATTCACGTGTTCTGGATACCATAAACTCAAGCAAATATAAATATAGCATGACCTTTTATTTCCAAGGCACAGATGACAGTGATTCAGTTTTGTCATAGTCTGCCTGTAAGTCACAGATAATTATATACTATATTTGTAAGGTAACTAGTCCATAAATCTTTAAATACAGCACTTTAACCAATTTTCAAGGAATGAACAGCTGGATAGAATTGTAATGATATATAATGTGAGAGCATAAAAATTGAAGCCTTCCACTTACCTAGTAAATTTTCTCAATTTTATATTTATGTTCTCTTCTATAATTTTTATGATATATATAATTTACTTTGGTACTAAGTTTCTTGCTTCTTAACTATACCTATAAACAGAGGACATCAACATCTATGAATATGGTAAATTTGGACACATCTCAATTTATTTGTAGATACAAAAGACAGTGATTTTCTTAAGCACTTTATAAAAAGCAACGGGTGCACTTTAGAGTGTATTATCTCAAACTGGCACTTCACAGAGTTTAAGATCATGCAGGTCCAATGGTCTTCCTTCAGAAGCAGCCTTGGACGTTCAGCTGGGCTGGAGAATTTGTCCACCAGCCGAGCTCTGACTCCAGTCAGCTGAGCATGACTGAACTATATTTCACAGAAGGCATTTGGGCAAAATTAATCTCAGCCAAATTTAGACACTTGGAGACACATGTCTGAGGCATGACTCATCTCATTCAAGGATAATCTGTCAGGTGAATCACCGTCTGGAAGTGCCATTTCTCCCCATTGACTATAAAGGCAGTCTATGCAATTAACTCAAGTGAGGATGTTTGTTATTTAGACATGTAAAGGTATGTGAGACACATTGCACCTTAAGCCTTCACCTGAAAGGCCAAGGACAGAGAATATCTCATTTATGCAGTCAGTAGACTACCCCTTTAGTAGTTTGTGCCGCTCTTACTGCGACAGATAGGTGCTACCTTTCAGTCAGACTAGCTGTAATTTCCATCTTATTATGAGTTTCTCTGACAAATAAAAGATCCCTTTAACACAAATAATTTTCAAAATGAAGATGCTTTTACATCTATCAATCATATCATCACCCTATTTTCTACTCAATCTTTCACTCAATTTAAATGTTGATGTCATATTTACCTATGCAAATGAAGTTTCTTTAGAAAACACACATCAACTATGGACTGATGCACTCTGAAGTATAGTTATCCCACTGAAAAGTTGGCGGCTGGGCTTCTTTCTCCCACTGTAAGGTATTGCTAATGCTTACTAATTACAGGAGGGCTAGCTCACCTTCTGCAACAGAAATGTATGAGTATGATGGAATTGGGAAAAAACTACATTACAAACAAATTAATCAGCTTTGAAACAGTAAAAAAAATTAATTTTAGATGTCAAAGAGTATTCATAAGTTTAAGTGTAAATTACTACAGTAAGTATTTTTCCAGTTTATTGATCTAGGAAAATAAAAGCCACATTTTGAAAAGCTAGATTTTGCAGGGGGACGTCCTATTACCCTGTGTAATTACATTCATGAGAAACATAAACAGTTAGTCATCTTTTCTGCTTAGAGCTTAATGGCATTGTTTTGGGCATAATATACACTTTACTGGGGAAAGCAAAGTCAAAAGAGATATACACTTGCCATACTAATAACAAATATAGAATTGGCTATGGTAAGTATCTTCCTTGCAGAAGTTTAATATCTAGGCATAAGAGAGTAAGTATAGAGTACAGCATCAGAAAATAATACAAACCTCTACTTTAGACACTTGAAACACTAGTGGTTCTACCTGTTAAAATTTTTAATTCAAAACTTTTAAAAAGCTCCTTAAAAAATAAATTAATTGATGATTTCATCATTCATGAGAATTTCAGAGCAAAACTCATCATCCTGAATGAGAAGGAACCAGGTGATTTCAGCACACTTTGGATTAAGTAATAAAATAAGACCAAAAGAGTGGAGAAGGAAATCTGCTAATAATATGTTCAATTCAACTATGAAAAAGAGTAGCCAAAAATATTCTGAAAAAGCCTATTCTCTGAGAAAATTTGACAGAACAAAAAGATTTGGCTTACTTAGGCAAAGCTTATAAATTCTTTTCAGACTTTGATATCTGAGCTAAGAGCAACTTCCAGACTTTTTCAGAGGTCACTTATCGGTAGTAATTGTACCACATAAAAATTTCTTTTGAAAAGATTACTGATTATTATGTTTTTATCATGCTCCAAATGGATCTCAAACCACTGCCTACAACACAAAAATCTGCCATCCAGGTTTAGACGTTCACAACAGATGCCTATCCCTATATTGAACCAAACCGTTACACCAATTGTATGATCAACCTCTTCAAATCAGTTCAGACATGGATCTAGGCTTAACAGTTAATTTTTCTTTCTACCATGTGACAAAGAAAACATTGATCATGGCAGCTTATGAATATGAAAAATTTTGGATTTTAGCTCTGATTTTGCAAAACAGGCCAGCATAGCATTAGTTAACTAATAAACACAAATTAACTTTTATCTGAAGTCTCACTAGAAATTAACTTTGAAAAGGAAAATATTTTTGAGAGAGATTAGAGATGTAAATTTTGCTTCATTTTTAAGACAACATAACATTATTGGCTTAATTCTTCATTCTATTTCTGCATAAAATAACTAATCAAGCAGTTCAAGAAAGTATTGAGAAGTTTTTGAGAAGATGTCCTGGTTTTGGCTAGGATA
>VZTV01094513.1:0-19482 GCA_013400875.1 Anhinga rufa
CCTGAATATGAGGGAAAACTTTCTGGAGCCTAAGCGAAACTTGATACAGCTCACAGTTAGTTAGCTGGTGCCACTGAGTTCATAAAAAAACCCCAGCGGGTAGGGGGTGTTTTGCAGACAACAGTGAGCTGGTAAAGCATGATTCTTGGAAGAAAAAAACCAACCACAACAAAAAATCCTGTTTAAGCTCCTCCAAGGCTGTATTCGAGGCCAATGACATTAACAGTACTCTTCACTGACTTTATCATCTTCTCTATCAAAATTGCTCTTCCTTCATGGAATTACCTAATTGACATCTAGGCCAGCCTCACCTCTCTTCTGTCATCCATTTTAGGGCAGAGGACTGCGATCATTCACATGCATGCCAAAGCAGAAGATTGCATCCACTGGCAGACCATCAGGTTGCTGTGACACAGTGAACCAGCTGGGGACGAAGTCCACTGTAGTGGGAATTTCTCCGTAGGTATTTATTCTTATGGCTATATCATTCCAAACAGAAACAGAAAAGACCAACAGAGAGAGCCAGAATGTAAGAAAAAATTACTACCTTTAAGTAATGGCAGTAACTTACACCAAAATTATCCATCATCTGTGACGCTTCTTCAGGAATTTCTGGACCCATTCCTGTCACAACTTCAGAGAAGAAACCTGGGCTATGAAAGGACATAAGTTGTGTCATCTGATGGCGACATCACAGAGAACAAATTCAATGAAGGGAACCCAAATAACCTATTTCTATTCCTGCAACTTCTGGTAAATTTTATTTCTGTGATTTGAGGTGATTATTCTTCCCTTTTGATACCATTTTCAGTGCATGCCCTTCATCTCCCCTGTGGAGCCAGCCCAAATGTCACAGAGACTATTAATGGTGTATACTTAACACACATACTTACAGTATGTTCATTCTCAGGGAGACTAAACATTATTGAAAGGTTACAGCATTTATTTTGATGTGTGTCTGTTTAACCAATTCTAGCAAATGTTACACAAACACAAAATGGGCTTTCCTTCCTTGTTCCTCACAAGCCACCCTGAGCCATTCATTTTTAAACAGAAAACCTTCCTCAAATCAATGAGAAATTAAAAAACCTGGTGCCACAATATGGCACATGGAGATAGTTCGAACATACAGCAAACAGACACATAAAGGAGAAAGAGACATTTCATCCTCACTCCCTGTAGCCCTCCTAAAGCCAGTTTGCAGCTTCAAGTCCACCAGTTTCTATCAACTTCTGGCTGATTGCGGGGACCACCTCTCCAGCAGTAATGCATTATTAGGAAGAATCAGCAATTTCATTCCTCACTATTTTGATTCTCATTTAATGGCTGAGATTTGGATGGATTTCTTGTGATTCCTAAGGATTTCCTGTTTTCATTGGGACTGGACGTAACAGTCAATAAATACAGCCCTTCCTGTGGCCAAGTCCCTAGCAAGGAGCACAAGCATGGAGACAAAAACAAACCTGTAAACCACTGGTTAGAATTTAAATTTTCATATTATCCCAGTTGTTTAGAGAGGATCTAACCATGCATCCATCCTTAACAGACATCATTAATCTGCAAAAGTGGGATTAATAATCCCCCTTGTGGCTCCTAACAACTTTATTGACTCCTACAAGTTATTTCAAGAGTTAGACCTGTAGAAAAAAATAAATAAAAACAAAACAAAACAAAAAAACAACAAACAGAAACAACCAAGTAGTTTCTCCCTCTAGCCTCAAACTCTGTATAAGATCACAAAGATTTAGTGCTAGGGAAACCCCCACGTCACAGCTCAACGGACTGCAAAGAGAGTCAAGGGCATATGAGGCCATAGTAAAGTCAGGCAGTTCTATTTATCATGTGCTAGTTCCACCTTGTTTTACCATACCTTAGGAGTTGCTGTTGGGGAATACATCCAACGTCATCAAAGCAGAGTGCTAGCATGAACACTGTTCACACGAAGCCAGAATCATAAAGCAGTAGCAGCAGCTAATATTCAGAATATTAGGAAACCTAATGAATAGGTGCCCTCAGTATACATTCCCAGTCCAAAAATACAACCTTCCATGCCAGTCACCAATTAACTTCAGTGTCCTGTCTTTATGCTGGAAGAAATTAGCCTGACTGGACTCCTTAACCAAAAGGTCAAATGTGAAAATAAACCAAGAAAAACCAGGCTGTCAAGCATCACACTGCTCTGACACCTTGTCCTTGGACTCTAAGCTGCCCTTTTTCTCAGAAACTCATCTTCAAGCAACCAACCATTCACACCCAGCTTCTTACCTACCTTCTAGCTGCCGGCCAGCGCAGGCATCTGCCTAAGCACTCTCCAGACCTGGAGAAGCTGGAGCAGCAAGGAGGTTTGCAGCTGCAGGCAACTAGGAAGTAGTGTCAGAGGCCTCATGGCTGGCCTCTTAATTGCTCCCAAAGAGCCCTGTAATCCTACCTGTGCCTTCTCTGAACAGACCAGAGTTTTATCTTGGGTGATACTATGGGGTAAAGGAGCAGCCTGGAGTTAGGCCAGTAGAATAAAAGAGCAGCCGGTTCTCCACCTCAGCCACTCTTCCTGCTCTACACAGTGTCCTTGCATTCACACCCGTCACATCCCAGCCCTCCCAGTCAGTCAGACTGGGAAGCTCTCAGAGCACTGCTTTCAGCTGAGCAACCTTGGAGGAGAGAAGAGAGACTCCATTCCTCATCTAAACACAGCAATCCTTGGTCGTCAGGAGACGTCCTTAGAAAAAATGCCCTTCTCAGGGCAGACAGCCCAGTGCTGCCATGGAAGGGAGCTTAGCTGCTCTGGCACAAATAGGCATCAGCATTTTCCTATTGACAAGACTGAGGCCTTAAAAATAAATAAATAAAACAGAAACCTGAGACTGGGCAATATCTCCATTCCTTTGCCAATCCTGAGTAACAGGGAAGGTTGCACCCTCTACTACTGTAGAAGAATATCACTGGGGCAGTGGTCTCCGAATGTTTTCCTAGTGGCTTCACTTCCACCTGGAAGCATCATTTCATGTGAACTTGTCACAGCCTTGCAGGCCTCCACTGTGCCACAGTCCTGCTGGGAACACAGCAGACTCCTTGGGGGACTAGTGCACAGGGGGTTCACAGTGACCCATTCCTATTGTGGCATCCCATGTTGTCCCCGTTCACTAAGGACATGTAGGAGTGGACTTGTGGGGACATCCCCAGAATAAAGAAATGCCCTTCTCTCACCTCAAAAGATGAATGAACCAGAAAAGTACAAAAAATTCAACCCAGCTGGTATAAAACAGGAATTATTCCCAAACATGACACCAAAGCTCTTACTGAAAGTTAAAAAGCAAATATTTTCATAATTCATTTTTCAATTTCATGCCACCTCTGCACTAATTACTTGCGGCCAGGATCCTGCCTGCCAAAATATTACAAAATGCTACTGACCAATGCTACAAGAGAAATCTGTTGGAGGAATTCTCATACTATAGTCCCACAGCCACAAGAAACAATGAAGGCAGGTAAGCTTCAAAAGACCCACCCAGAGCATTTCATCAATGCTTCCCCGAAGCAGGTCTCCAGCCCCCTAAAGTGCCCTCCCCCTCCTCCACCCCTTCCCCGCATTTGCAGCAGGACTGGTCCCTGGCAGAGGCCACACTACATGGTCCGTAGGGCTCTACGGGGTGTTAGGCGGCTGTACGGGCGCAGAGCTGTTTAAGCAGAGGAATCAAACAGCTGCATAGTTTCTGACCATCTCAGCACAACAACCCCATGTCGATACACAGAGAGGAATGCGGAGACCTCAACGGTGCCTCTCGACACCCATCTGTTTTTTAGAGTCAACTTCCCTGAACTTCTCTGCAAACTATTAGCGCGCTGAACATCCAGTCAAGGGCTATGTTTTGTGTGTGTGCTTTAATTCCAAAGTAAACTCTTTTGCCTCAAGAAACATGCAACACAATAAACTAATTTGAGTTGAGCTTAGTTTAATCTTTCTGGGCTTTTTGTTGTTTTGATCTGATCCCAGAAGTGGAAGTCTGGTTTAGGTATCGTGTTTTTGTTTTGTTTTGGGGTTGAGGGGTTTTTTTCCCTCTTTCTGGGATTTGCTCTCCACAAGCCAGATTCCTGGATTTGACAAGTTCTGTTTTATGCTACTTACACTGCCACCTGCGCAGCCAGAGAGAGATTTAAAAGGCCGACTTCCCTGTCAGTAAAAGAAACAACAAGCAAACAGAGCGCTGTGTTCAGGACAGGCTGAAAGGAAATTTGCTTCCTTTCTTTATACTAATTTACAGATGTGTCCTTCCCCATTTTCCTATGCCCTGTCCTTGTACCTGGCCAATGCTTTTCCTCCACGTCGCACACTTAAGTAGTTCTCCTGCCATATTAGTTTTGTTTAATAATCCTTTTTTTTACACTTACAAATTTTGCTACAGCCTGACAACAAAGCGTCAGGGAGCCATGCAGGTGTGCAGGCTGCCTCAGGGACACTCCTGTGGCAGTTTCCACTGAGCAGCATCACCACCGTGTCACCTCACCAGGCCAGGAAGACCCAGAGACCACAGCTGTCCCATCAAGAGCCCAGTGATGTAATTTGCCCGATATCCAGGCAAAACGAGGCCAAACTTTGCTGACTGGTGAAGTGACTCACATTGTACAGAGAGTCCTACACGGGGTCAAGAGGAGGTTCAGGAGTCCTGATTCAAAATCTCTTGCGTGGCTGAACAGACCACAGCTCAAACAGGAAGGGTGGGGAGCAAAAGCGACGGAGCAGAGAAGAATGAGGTTCACTGCAGCCCAAACCGGGCAGCATCAGCCTGGATATTTAGGCGATAAGCCTAACGTACACACTTCTGCTGCAAATTTCAATTTTGGAAAACCAAAGGTCAAGGGATTGGAAGTTTTTCTCAGTTCCTAGTAGGGTCTGCCAAGCACTACTGTAACAACCCAGCTCTCTGAATATGTTACAGGCACAGTAACGGAAAAGGAAAAATAATAATAATAAAAAAGGAACAGCAATCCCTTTGTATATATAAAAAAAACAAACAATGCACTGTAAATATAAAAGCTACTTGGTGAGGTGAGATTTGATGTTACAACTCATTGGGATTCTCCAATACATTGTACAACTCAGAAAGCCGTCTCAGAAAAAGAAAAAGTGTTTTTTTGGACTTCTCATTCTTTCACAACTGTATGACTATTTAGAGTAAGTAAATGAAACAAAAATAATAAAAAAAGGTAGAGGCCAACTGTTTCTAAAGGTAAGTGGGACCTTCCCTTCAATCTGTACAGCCTTCCCGCTCCCTCCAGGTTCCCTCTCTCCCTATTCAGATAAACCAAAGTGAATAAGCACACCAGGATACAAGAGCAGAACAGAATGACTAAGACCTCGATGTGTAATTATATGTCTGTACTGTAACTAGACATAAACCTTTTAAAAATTTGAAATAGGTGACTCAAAGCTATGGAGATTTTTCCAAACACCAGACAGAACAAAAAAAAACTGCATTAGGATATTTTCAGTTAAAGCAATTACATTTAAATAAAGCTGCTTATTATTGTAATTGCAGAAAAGCTCTACAATTCAGTTTGGCTTTGACAATGAGGCATTGACTGAGAAGCATCCAGGACACACTCTGCCTTGTTTTGACATCTGTCTCCCTCCAAGTCACTCATCTTCACCCACTGGAGATATAAGGACAGACATATTTCAAGGAACTGCAAATTAGATGCTTTTTCAAAAGAGCCTTGATTTTGTACATAAATCACAGCTTCTTGTAAAGCTTATAGTGCTCATGGGTCTGCAGACAAGGGGGAAGTGCCAACGGGTAGGAGAAGATATGGTGATTCCTGTGCCACAGATATGCATAAACCGGGGACTTAAAGCACGAGATGCTAGTCTGAGCTTAGCATAGGACTGAGGCCCACAACTTGTGTGCCAGATACAAGCAGACTGCTGCACAGTTTACACAGCAATGAATGGTACCCAATCCCTCAATCCTGCAGAGGCAGCTTCACAAACTAGATTCTTCTTCAACTATCAACTTTCAGCTAATGAACTTTTAAGAAGACCCACATCCACAAAATGTGGTGCAGAGAATAACAGTATTCTGTATCAGTTGATCATATAGGCCCTAAAATACCTTTTTTAAAAAAAAGAGTAGCGTAATTGAATATTCAATCTACAGTTGACAAAAGATAACTCCACATCAAGGTACTCCTGGAATGCAAGAATGCAAAATATTCTGCTCCAGGCCTAATCATGATTAGGTGCCTTGGGCTAAAAGGAAATACTTTTTATTTCTGTTACAAAACATGAATAAACAGAAGCCCTGAGTAACACGAAGTGAAAACTGAGTAGGGATTCCAAGATTTACCCCATGTAATCATAAATTACTAAGAAAAACAAAATATAAAATAGCCTGCTTTGTTTCCTTTCGTTTTTGAAAGAAGCAGCAGCCACAAAAACATCAGTACGGATGATAAAATAGAAATGATTGTGTAGAAACTGCGTCTAGGATGTGCATGGTTAATTGTTCATTGGATGGCTCACTTCCTAATGGAAGGGCCAGGTTGTGCAACAACTTCTTACACAGGGAAGAATTACCAACACAGTAGTCCCACCGGTGTCTGCAGAGCTAGGAGACGCCTGTCATGAGCGTATGGGGCTGCGGGTCTGACCCACCCGCTGAAGTGATTCAGGCAGCAGGGCTTTGGCTTTCCTCATGGGAAGCTGTGCTCAGATCGCCAGACCTGAAGGTGGAGAAGTCCAGTTAGATCATCCAGCTCGTTTCCCTGCCAGTGCAGGTTTGTCTTCAAAGACGTTTTCTAGGATTTTGTCCAGACTGCTTTAAAAAAGCTCTAAACAATGGGATTCCACCACTGTGCTGCAGTGGCTATTTCATAGCCCAGTGCCCTTCACTTATAAACATTTCCCGATAACCACATTTACTGTGTTTCTTTCCTGTGTTACTCCATTATTTGTAGCCCCAGACTGCTCCCTCTCTGGCAAGGGGATGGCATACAACTAAAATTCAGCAGGATTCACCTTGTTGGGATTGCAGTCGCTTGTCCTGTGGTGACAAAGTTTCTCTTTTAAAGAAATAAGTACAGGATTTTGCTCCAGGAAACCGAATGTCCCCTGGATCTTTATGATCTTAGGAGGGCTTGGTCATCAGCTCAGCAGATCTGGAAAGGGTGCCTACAATTGTTTTTTCAGTCCTTCTCTACATACTGCCCATTTGATTTAGGAACATTTGGGAGATTCTGCCCTCTCCCTGCTCCCTCTCTTCCTTATTTACAGGCTGTATATCCATCCCACAGTGACACTACACCCTCACCTTATATTTCTTGATGCCATTACTCCACAAAGTCTCCTCGTTTTTTATTTTGTTCTGGATTTAGGGTTTACACCAAAAAAAATGAGTGCATAAAGTGTAGCTGACTCAGTGTATTTAGGCTCTTTTTATCAAATAGTTCTCACCACAACACTGCATGAATTCTAAAACTCTTACTGATAAATAATGCATTCTGGCAAAATATAAATCCATTTCCCTCTATTAGCTACAATTACAGCCTAAAATAGTAATGGAGGTATTGGGTTACTAAAGCAGCCATGCTTTCATTAAGAGCATTCACCATTCAGATCGCACTTTGAGCCCAAATAGGCTAAGTTCACATCCTCATTAACATAAGCATCTCCCTTATGAGGAAAGACTGAGAGACCTGGGTTTGTTCAGCCTGGAGAAGAGAAAACTGAGGGGGGATATTATCAAATGTTTATAAATATCTGAAGGGTGGGTGTCAGGAGGATGGGACTGGACTCTTTTCAATGGCACCCGATGACAGGACAAGGGGCAACGGCCACAAGTTCGAACACAGGAGGTTCCACTTAAATATGAGGAAAAACTTCTTTCCTGTGCAGGTGACAGAGCAGTGGCCCAGGCTGCCCAGAGAGGTTGTGGAGTCTCCTTCCCTGGAGACATTCACACCCCACCTGGACGCGGTCCTGTGCCCCCTGCTCTGGGTGTGCTGCTCACGCAGGGGGGTTGGACAAGATGATCTCTTGAGGTCCCTTCCAACCCCCACCATTCTGTGATTTTGTGATTCTGTGGGTTATTTAATCCCTCCTGGGCATAATAAATGGGAAATCCCCAGCACTCTTTACAATATTGGTAGCACTGGGACACTTTTACGACATTATTACAACTGGAGCATTGTTGTACCTTGAGATTTTTAGAGGTCTCACTACAAGGAATTTTCTCTTGATACTCAGCCTGAGTTTTACTTATTTTCCTTCCACTGCCTGAAGGTTTGCCTCTGTTGACTCAAACTAGACATTTCTGTTTCTCTCTAGTATTTATGTGTTCAAAGATAGTTATCATATACCTACTTAGTAATTTTAAACCAAGGAGCCATATTTAGCTCTTTTTAATCTTCTACTCGTAAATCATCCCACCCTGGTCTCCTTTGCCAACGTCAGGAATGTTTTCCTAGAGCTCCAAAAGTGAAATATGCCTCTGTTAAAAAATAGCTTGTTTCTGATTGCAGAGAGAAGAAAAACTGGATTCAGAAATTACAAGAAAAGGAAAGCCGAATATCCCCTGGCAGGTAAAATTCCCATGAGTCCAGAGCCTCGTGCCTTATGTTCCCTGCTTCAAAATCCTTAAAGAACCTCAGAACTAAGCAATGGCGTATCAAAATACCCAATATAGCGCACCTAATCACTCATGTCACTTCTGACCCTTGCCACTTGGGATCAGGGCATTTCCTTCCTTGCACTTTGTTAAATGTGTTTTTAATCTGCTTAAATTGCATGACAACATGGCACAATGTAAATGGGCACATGACCCAAGTGATTTTTAAAGGACCTTATTACAAAGGTGGTTCTTTCTTATTCAGCCAGTGAAAAGGGTTGGGCTACATCTTGCCTTGACCTTGTTTAGGCTCTGAGTAAGGGAAGGAAAGATGAGAGTCCCAAAATCCTTCTCCTACGTTGCTGATCATGCGCTCCCTCCACCTAACTTCTCACGTCTGCTGTAGGAGCAACAAGACCGTCTGTCCTGCCTTTTGAGCAAGGGCAGTGTTGCCCCAGGACAGCGCTGCCATCCCTTCCACGGATATACAAAACTTCTCTGGGGCGTACAAAAATTCTCTCTTTCTGCCTCTCTGGGAGGCAGAAATGCTTCTGCACCGCTCTGCCCAAGTCTGGCCCCAAGGATGCGTACACATCCAAACCACACACTTGCCCAGCTGCTGCTGGGTCCCCTTCTGACCTTTCATCCTTGTTTTTCTAATGGGATGGCAGGTAGGGAGCAGAGTTCCCAGGGTAATTATCCTGTAAAACAAACCAGTCTATATTTCCTTTTTTTCTTTCTTTCCTTTTTTCTTCTTTAAAAGAGTTAATACACTGGATTTCCGCATGCAATCAGCCAAACATTGCAGCACAACTCTAAAAGAAAAAACAAGGGATTTTTTCTTAATACGTTTCTCCCACTGTTCGGTTGTTTATAGGATTCAGTCATTCTCATCAAGCCAAACCTGGCAGGACTAACTCTGATCCCACGTTCAACAAAATCACTGCTGTGTTTATATATCCAGGGGGACTTTTCAGAAGGGGAGAAAAGCACCTCCAGTATGTTAATTCCCAAGGACTTGACGATTAATGAACTAATCTTATTACACGTGCCGGGGGCGGAATCCTGGTAGATGAAACCTGAGCTAATGAATTAAAGCCCCAAAACTCCTTTGGCTGCATAAACGTGCTTTTAATTTCAGCTAACCTTTCAATAATAATCCTTCAGGATTTTTTTTCCATGATGCTTATACTTTCTGAAGATATGTGACCCCTCTTGGATACAAGCTCCTTTGTTATTTTATTTCTTGGAAATATTTAGCAATGTCCCAATAACTTTCTTGTTAAAAGTGTATTTGGTTTTCCTGTCCTGAAGGCTGTAGCTGAGTTTTCCTCTCTCTATGGAAGGCCCTTGGCTTTTTACTGAATTTTTACTGCTGGGAGTAAATACAGAATAGGAGAAATGTTTGCCATATGTTGATATAATGGTCACATTGTGGGAGGGGAGCAGAGAGGAAGGCTGGCTCCTGACATCATGGTAGAAGTACCCTTTTTTCACAGTTAACAGTAGGTAAATAAATTATGGTAAATAAAACCAACTTGAACTTTCACTAAGGACTTCAAAGGAAACCTAAATCCCATGTGATTACAGAAGTTGAAAAAAGATCAATTAGCATTCCACATGTTTAGAGACATTGGTCAGAAAGACACATTATGAGCAATTTATGCTCACACAAGGACTCCCCAAAAAAGTCACTTTTTCCTGTGAATACCTTAGATACCACATTGGACAGCAGTAGAGGAAACACAGAGGTAAAGATCTTAAAAAATCTTTCAAACCCATTCCTATCTCTGCACTCTCTGTTCCGTTTAGATCCTTAGCAGTCTCCTTGTATTTACTCTGTGTGTGTTGCCCCTGATAATGTACACAATACTCTCTTAGCGCTTCTGTATATTTCCATAAATGATGACTTATCTAAGAACTTGTACCAGAATATATTGGTTGAGTCACTGATTAACCTGCCACTTGGAAGTTTATTCTGGGAGCATCAAAGAGATTTTAGTGTCTTACTATGCAATACAAGTTGTGAATGAATAGTAAACATGAACAACCCTCTACCTCAATTTGATCCATCAAAAGGACTGGCAAAGGAACAGGAATTTTACCTCACCTGGCTGAAAAAAAAAAACAAACAAAAAATTCCTTTGTGATTTTACACCAAGACAACTTACCATGTGAAACACCAGGTGGACAGGAGGGATTATTGCTTTCGTGTCCAACTAGCTGGCTATGAAAAACCTGCGTGGAAAGAATCAGTGGAGACATCTTGTCAAACTCTGGAAAGAAAACTTCCTCATGCCCTGCATGTACCACAGTTTCACCTTGAGATAGCCAACTTGATGTAAAATGTTTCCTCTTTCAAACACAGTGCAACTTTTCCCCAACTTTTCCCTCTCTTTTCTGAAACCCACTCTGATGAGATGGATGCACACCCACCCACCATCTTCATTCCATTTTGATTTAATTAACACCTTTTGATAGCTTACATTTATTTGACACTTCCTGGCCCCGTACCTTTCAGCCATGATTTTCAAACAATTCTTGAGTTCTGCAGCCCCATTTATCAAGACTGGGAGACAGATAGGCAACTCTTGGTCAACCATCAAAACGCCAATCATTCAAAAACTCAGAAAATTAAGGATTAAATCCTATGACATCAGGGAAGCACCAGATTTCCACAGGGGCTTCAAGATAATACTACAATATGAGCGTTCATAGCTTAAAAAAGACTTGCTTTGGACTAAGCGCTACCCCACAGATGTGTGCAGGTTTGCCTTTTGAGAATAAGAAGGGTGTCTCCTCACGGCTTCTCTGCCTCTCACACTATAGCAAAAGTCTTCGGCAAAGCATTAAAAACACGCTAAAAAGAAACTAAGGGGGAGAAGGAATGGATGTTGTAAGGGATTCTTCTGACATACAAGAAACCAAAACGCTGCTGCCTGTCTCGATAGGCAGCGGTGAGGGAGGCCCCACATCCCGAGGCCTGACAAACCCCTCTGCGGNACGCACACGGGTTCATTCCACATGCTGCTGTTGGCTATTCCTGCTCTTTTTTTCCCCCCTAGATTCCCCCTCTGTCAGCTCCATAAAATAATACATAAGCATGTGATACCTCAGAAGTTGGACGGGGCGGTTGCGTGCAGAAAAAACGCTATTTTAAATTCTCTGGAAAAACAGGTTATAGAATCTATATTTAAATAAAGGTTAGAACAATAAAGCTGCAGGGTTTTTCCACAGTAACTCTCACCTTCTCAGTCAGTAAATGCTGAGTAACCACTCGGCCCTCCTCGCCCCGGCCACGGGGCTCCAGCTTCCCTTGTGTTTACTGAACGTCTGCAGCGATGTCGGGGCAAGCCACAAGGCCGCTCTTTTTCAGAGATCATTCCACTTGTCACCACTTAGGAAAAAGAAAAAAGGAGGGGGGAGGGAGGCAGGAGCAGCCGCCCAAGCGTGGGCCGGACCGAGGGCTGCTCCAGGCCGGGCTGGCGGCACTTCCACCCGCCTCCGGCCCGGCCGGGGCATGGCGAGGGATCCGTGCGGACGCGAGAGGGGCACTGCCTATTTTTAGGCAGCTGGAGTTTCCACGAGGATTCCTAAATCTCTAGTTTCATTAGGGTGTGTGTGCTTTTTTAAGAACAGGTCATTTAAAATTGTGGTTGCGTCGCTCTACGTCTTTCCCTTCCACGGCACGAGGCTCGTGATATAAATAACAAACCTATTAAATAAATGTGAGAGCCTACCGTAAGACACAAAAAAGGCCTGGCCAGAAGGCTGGAGCCGGGGTGATGAACGAGGGCAGTGGTGGGGTCCGGTGACAAGTGGCCTGTGCAGTCACCAGCAATGGCAGGTTGGTTCAGCGATGGGCCTTTGCCTGCTCTGGCTACAACAGGCTACAACAGTCGGATTTACCTACTCGAGCCCTCATGGTCCAAACCTGACTGTTTCCCATATGCACACGATTTCTATACACTTTGAAATAAACAACATACATTAGAGTCAAGCTCTCATGCCAAGTCCTGTGACGCTGTCACTGGGGTCTTCCAGTTTTAAGCCTCAAACAGCACTTAAAACTGTCCAGTGATTTGGCTTGTCAGCTCACTGGCATATGCACTTGTGCACATTACCCTCCTGACCTCAAAATGACAATCCACCCCCCTCCCATTTTTTCTATTTTTCATTTTTTTCTCCCCCACCCCCTGGCCTGACAAGGCTAAACTGTCTACTTACCGTTCCCCACACAGCAGCAGCAGCTGGGAGCATCTGGCATGGGACATATGGAATTTAATTTCCCGATATTTACATAGATTGAAACAATTCTGACTCCAGACTTCAGAAAGCCTACTGCACCAGACCTCAAGGCAAAAGCTTTCGGTTCATTTCATTTTCCTCCTCCTCTTCTTTTGGCGAATGAGCTGGGAATACCAGTTTAAAGTCTGCACGGGCTTTGGGATGTTGAAAGATACTCAAGTCCTTGATCTATAAGGCTTACAGGGTAAATGCTGCTTTTTTGCTTCTGGGGAATCCAAAAGGACTTTTAAGAGCCCTAGCCACTTTAAAAATATCTTTTTTCAATGACCTTGACTAGATTTGAAACAGCCCATTTGAGAGTTTTGCACATGTGGCTACAGATAAAAGTTTCTTTGTAAAAAATAAAATAGCTAAAGGGAATTATTCAGTCATACAAAGGAGAATGAAAAGGGACACGTCTAGTGCTGACTGCAGGGCCAGCGCTGCTGCTCTGCTGCCGTTGAGCAGAGAGTTAAACCAGGACACGCTCCCGAGCAAGACAGATGCTATATGGAAATGGCAAAGCAAAATGTGGCTGAAACACTTCACTCCTCCAAAACAGTTGGTTGTCTTTACTTTGCCGGTCAGTTACCATCCATGACATTTTCAATAATTGCAGAAACAGAGACTTTTAAGGTGATGGAGTCCATTATCAACAAAGAATTGCCAGGGATGGCAACACACCAGTCCAGCTTCACAAAATCCCTCTAAAAGCCCTCTTGTAACAACACTTGAAGAGAATGGCTTAAAAATCCCACCTTATTTTAAGGACATCCACAACCGACTTATCAATTGGAAAAGCAGATAGGATGGCTTGTCTTCTTTATGGCTATAAGTGACCAGATTCTTCAAATGCCACTGCTGCAAACACGAATACCAGCAGTATCAGCCATGGAGCTCCTCCAACGTACAGCATCTGAGGACCTCACACATTGATGTGCAATTTGCCAGTAAAATCCCAATGGCTGAGCTAGAAAGATACTACGGTTTCCTGGGAGAGTTCATCCAACAGAAAATATGCCTGTTGCTTGGCTTATATACATTTTTTAAGCCACAGGTAATTTTTTTGAGAGTCCATCAGGTTGAGGCCAAAACAGGACTCAGATCCTCAGATTTAGATTCTGAATTTAGATTCCTATGCTCAAAAGGGCAACCTGAAAACTTCCGCCAGCCCTAAAGGCACCTCACTTGGTTCCTTGGAACTCCCCAAGCTCCTCCAGTTTTGCTTCTTTGCTTGCTCAGCTGTTCCATGAAAAACACTTAAACAACCTTGGAGTTAAGGCTGGAACTCAGGTCTCCTACCACTGGCAGAGGCACTTTTTACAAGGCCTCAGATTTTTTTTCCCTCCTCCTTATCCAATGACTCCTGTGTTCTTACTAAGAGACCAGTAAAACTAACTGTAGCACTGGAAAACACACCCAGTGCAGAGCAATCAGCTCCCTGTGCAGAGATCTTTCTGGAAAGAAGGAGATTTTGATCTGAATTCTCCCAAGCAGAAGCAAAAACTGAATCTGGGTCTCCAACGTCCTGGGTGAGCATTCAGGCACAGGGCTGTCATGTAAGAAAGGGTCAGTCTGGGAAATCTGTCCCACCATGAGAACCAGCTCTTCAGCCTTTTTCTAAAAATGCCAGTCTCTCTGGTACTGCCACTGTTCAGGTACGGCCATCCCCAGAGAGGGTTTGCAATACACAAGGCAGATCTCCACTTGTGCTAAATGAGAGCAGCTGAGACTGGAAAGAAGTTTAAAATCTCCACTTCTAATTGCTTATTTAACTTGCTTGTTAAATTTGATTTTATACTTGTGTGCCAATGGATCTCCTTGTTATGGTCTTTTTTACAAAATCTAATAATATATAGTGTTTTAATATTGGGTTTGTTCAACTTTTGTTACTCTGTTTAGAGGACCTTATTATACTTTTATTGCTATTAAAGAACTGTATTCTCCTTATGATTATTTTACAGGGCTCTAGATAGTTGATCTGGATGCTGTCTTATTAACTATACCAGGTGGTAGAAATGCCAATTATCCTCTTTAATATCAGTAATTCAGACTACATGGCAAGGCTGACCTCAGCGTCTCTCATGCCCCAGGAGGAACTACGTTATATCACCGCATAAAGGGTCAGAGATGAGAGAGCTTTTGGCAAGGGACTTTCACTGTGTAGATGAAAGCATCTTGATTAAAAATGATGCTTCCTGCATAACACTGCTGTTCTTACACTTTCCAAACCCACAAGAGGCTGCTTTCTAAAAGATGGGTAAAATGATCCCTGTATGGTTTAAGTAATATATGTGCCATGTAGTTTTAGGGTTTTTCAGGATGAAAGATACTGTAGTACAGTCAGGCTTCAGGACAGGTTGTTTAGCATCCAAAAGTAATTGGTACTGAGAAGGAATAAAAAGATGGTGAGATGCCCCTAGGCTGCTCTAAATTGGGCCTCAGAATCGGTACGTGGGATTTACACCGTCTCTATTAGCTGAGTTCCCAAACACTTTTTATAGCATTAATGCATTTCTCCTCACAAATCCCTAGGAGGCAAGAATTTTAAAAACCAAACAAACAAACCAAGAAGTCAGAGCATACCAACTGAGAACGAAATTCTGAGCGATGACTGTGAGTGCCTCTACTCTCACCGCCTAATTTGGCATATATCAAAGGGCAGAGGTGGGTCTCAAAATCAGGTCCTTTAAAGAGGATCTCATTTTTAAGACTCAAAAGCTGAATCACTTCCTTTTGACCCTCAAACATCCATTAAACAGCCTGAAAACCAGCCAAAGACCCTGAAGGCCATCTGTGGTGGAGCAAGAAATGAAATGTCCATCTCCTGTATCGGAGGCCCCTTACCACTTCCTCCCATAGCCTCCCGCAGGATGTCACGCCAGCCCGGTCACTCACACTGCATGGCGTCACACCACTGGAAACCCCAGGGCAAGGAAGGCAGAATCAACCCCAAGGTATCCCCAAACACTCGTTGTTTGTCCAAGAACAAGAAATTTGAGGCCAGCTTTCTGAAAGCCTTGAGCCCCAGAGTAGATGTGAAATGTAGACTCTATTTTCACAAGTGTTCAGCACGCAATCTATTGAGCTCTTCTGAAAATCTGGACCTTATTTAGATGAGTAAATGAGAGCCAAGCTCTTTTTAAAAAAGAGGATTTAATAGAAATGTCTGCCGCCTCCTATTCTTAGGCCCCAAAGTAAGTGGTGCTGGCTGTGGTGGGAGCTGCTGGTGCATGGCTGGTGACTGGCTTTGTCATCCCAGGAGATCCTATGGGTTGCTCAAATGTTCATGAAGAGCCAACAGAAAAGTGTGCACAGAGCAGACAGGAAAGAAAAATCAGCTTCACGCTACAGCAAATGTTCAGGGAAAATGTTTGCATAGGTCTAGTGCGAACTGGTTAAAAGTCAAATCCGAGTGCTGGTCTCCTGGCAGCTAAACCCATATTACAAAATCCCATTGCCTTAGTTCACTTCAGAATTGTCTCAGCTACTCATTCCTATATCAGTGGGAAATTTGGAAGTGACTTTGGATTTGCAGTTTCCTTTTGATAAATGTATTAAAAATACCAATATAACTGCTTTTTATATCATAATAAAAATACATGGAGGATTAAATCCTGCCTAACTCTTGCTGACTTGGAAGCAAGTTTGCATGCTTTCCTCACATCCAGATTCGATTACACTAACTCTTAATGTACAGCTTTGCCAGAAATGTTTTTATTAGAAGAAATTGCACTTGGTCCAGAATGTGGCAGCAGGAATGATCTCTGACATGCATGGTAACAGGCTTTTTTCACCAATCTGAGATCTCTACATGGGTTTCTAATTTCAGCCGGAATTGAGTTGAAATATTGGCTTTTGGATCAGCAAGAGATTGGACATGATTACAGGTAATGCTGGACTTTGGAACCAGTCTTGGACAAAAACTTTTGGCCAATAGGCTTTTTGCATTATATTCCTCAGCTGGGAAGCTCTCTGCCAGAGTGTACTCACATTCACTCTTGACTTGCCTCCTCTTGTTACTAGTGTGCATTTTATTCCTTAAAAGAATTTTTTTTAAACCCTTTCTTTCCCAAAATAATTTAGCTGCATTTGGAATTGTACTATGTATCCCAAACAGCTTTTTAAAGTATTGATAATTTTGTGAAGGCCTTTGAAGTAGCAGCTGTGAAAGATACTGCAGAGATGAAAAGAGATTGAATGGTTGACAGTCCTGCTTCTTTTTTATTGTCTCACTTTGTAATACTACTTGATTTAGTCAATCAACCACATATCTTCCCAAAGTGTGTTTTTTTGTGCAAGCACCTTTGACAATATTAACAGCCAACATAAAGTAAATCAATGATGGTTTTGAACACTGAATGATGATTATCACCTTCACCTTTCCATCAGATGTATAATTTTAAAGAAAAAGTACTAGAAACATTCCCATTGCTTTGCTGGAGGCTGGTAATGGCCAAGGGAAAGAATTTCCATGCATTTGCACAGTGATTCCCTGTGTCTGCCTTGGGGCCTGTGGACAGAAGGCTACTACCACCAAAATGAGACAGTTGTGATGCAAGACTGGAATTAACACAGTGCAGGACTGAGATCCACCTAAATCTTCTAGTTGACTGAATTCTGCACGGTTGAAGACTGCAGCACAGGCTGCAAGATCTGTAAGTAACTGCAAGAATCACATTGGGAGTTAAGATTAAAATGAAGGGCAGACTGAGGTTTCTGAAACCAGCTGAGAAAGCCTAGGTCTCAATCTTGCTAGATTCCTGAGGCGGTCGGAAGACGCTTTAATTACATGATCAATACAGTTTCAAAGTAAGCGCAGAAGCCACAATGACTCTGAGGGCACAAACATTATTTGAAGGGTAAAGTGAAATCCCGTTGAAGAAAAACGTGAGATCTCTGCTTTAGAGAAACCAATCAATGCCTGCTCTGTCTTCTATGTGTTAAGTTTAGAAACATTTGAAGACATCTGAAATGGAAGTGTAAAGACAATGATGCAAAAACTCAGCAGTTTCCCAGATCCCTGAGAAAGTGTACAGTGGAACAGACAAGCACCAGCAACAAATTCATCCTGCTGAGGGAAAGCAGGTGCCTGAAACATGGCGGTGCTTGTTGCAAAACCATGGGACTCCCATCACGCAGAACAAGGCTTGTAAGTAGCTTGTGCCCTTCTTCACAGGCTGTTGCTTCCTTGGACAAATTAACGAAGATTTCATTTTTCACTGAGAAAACTCTGGAACCAATATCCCAAAAAATACATTAGACTGAGATGCTGCCGCAATAAATACATAACCTATCCTGTCTTTACCAATTAAGGTAATATTACATGATTACAGCACATACAGCGGAGAAGATAAAGGAACAATAGCAACGATTGCTATTGATATTTATTTGTTTTTAGAGAAAATGCTGATTTGTTGAACCAAACACTGTAGTGATAAGTTTCAGTTACAGTATTGTTTTAAAAGAAGATCAAAATGGGATTTGTGAATCTATTCCAGAATGCCCTCCAACATGACTAAGGTACCCACCTAGATTTGACTCAAGGCCCGAATAAAGAAAAGAAGGACTCTGAGTCATCTCAGTCCAAGCTGCTGGACAGTGATGGTTTCAGATGGATGTAACCATATCCTTCCATCTCCCCCATCCTGAAAAATGTTAAAAGTTTTAAATCTGAGAAAAAATGAAAACAAACATTAGAAAGTCAAAAAATGTTTTCTGTTGAATTGAGTTCTCATTTTCAGGCCAACTGTAACAAAAACATTGCAGAAGTACATGAGCAAAGCCCAGACCTTCCAGGCTGGAACACGGCACCAATCCATCAAATCAAGACCATCACAGTCATGTCTCTCCTGCAAAAGACAACGGCATCATTTAATCACTTGCAGAAATCTATCACTCTCCATCCTAAAAACACTGCGATTTTCAGCAATTAAGTAATGCCATCACATTATAATGGGGAAGAGTGGTGTCAGAAGGAATGACTCTGCAAAGGAAATCTAAGCTTGAGAATGAGAGAAATCTAGTTGATAAGGTTAAAAAAAAGACAAGTCAGTAAAGAAGAGCTTTCTCTGATATGCAAAACCCTCTGATTCTGCATTCCCTCTTCCAAATCCTTTTTATGTTCTGTCTACTTGTGGCAGGGACAGTATCAAACTATACATCTAGAGCAAACAGCTCCATCCAACACGCCACTCTAAGTCAGTCCCACTGAGTCCTTACACAGAACACCCAAAAAGAAATACACTCATCCTTGGCCATGCCCCATGGGGTTTTGCTGAGGCTTTGAACAGAGCAAGAGGCAGTGGAACTTCCACTGAAATTCAAAAGGGTCCAGATGCCAGCTTTTCTAGGCTCCTCCAAATATCCCCACTGGTATAAATATTTCAAAGTTCTTTTCCTTTAACAGTTAATTTCTCTTGCCCAGAACTAGTCCAGAGTTAAATTTTATGGACTGCAGATATAAGGGCAGACGCATCCAAGAGAATAATAAACCATGTCCCTCTCAAGGTGTCCCTAATTCCCTGCGATTACAGAATGAGGACACTGCAGGGTTTTATTGCTGATGAACTCCAAGAGCAAGAAATTTTCTCTG